>CAJVPQ010000164.1:0-36163 GCA_910591825.1 Funneliformis caledonium
TTTCCCACTTTTCTGTATTAAGTTTAAGGTTTTTACCTAAGGAAAAAACGTATATATTATACTGATTTTCCATAAAATTATACGTTATAAAACTTAATTTTTATATCAAATTTTTTATTGGGATTCATCAATGTACACATTTAAAAAGTTAATTGTAAAATTTAAAAAATTTAATAAACTAATAAAATAAATAAAACAAGTTATCTGATAATAAATAGTTATTTACTATTAGAATTATATGGTAATTAATAACAATTTATCACCATGTGATGATAAATAGCAGAGCCATATAATATATTATATATTTATAAAAAAGAAATTTTTTTAAGAAATTTTAATTTTTATAAAAATATATCAAGAAAAGAATATAATAAATGAAAATGTAATTATTATATTGTGATAATATAGAGGTATATTTTTTTTTATTAATTAATCATAATATAGGCGTGATTATAAAAAGATTTTATGTGATTTAATTATTTCCATTCTTTTTTTTTACAGATATCTTAACTAAAAATATATCGTTAAAAGATAAATTAAGTAGGATCATTACGGAATATTCACCGGCGTTTATATGATAAGGCGGGTTGTAGTTCGTAAAAAAATCAAATACCATTAATCTATAGTTATGCAATTGTAAATCTTAAATTGTCGATGGCTGAATGTATTTTAAATACAAATAAATTTTTTACTTTAGATTTCACACACCTTTGCATATTATTGTTATCTTTTGACTATTGTTTAATAATTGTTCCTTCAACAAATAAAATTCATCGACCTTGCACATTAATACATAAAAATTATTATGCAAGTCGGCACAATAACGTCTCGTGCAACGATTATTAGCAACAAAAATTTTTTTTTTCGCAGCAATTCGTGCAGTTAGCCAATAATAAATCTGCAGTGGTCTTGTGTAATATCCAAAAAAGCTTCAATTTATGTATCTTTTTCATTCACACATTGTCTCTTACAAGTTACTTAAATATTTAATAGCTTAGTCAAACAATATTTATCATCTTTACCTATAACTCATTTTAATATGTTCGCTGTTTATTCAAAAATTAATTTAAATTCTGAATAGCAATATAAATTTTTTTTTTTTTAAAAAAAAAAATCAATCATAAACGACTGTTGTGTGAATCATTGAAATGCTTCAACAGTTCGTCTATTGACATGTTACCCAATAATTCGCCATCTCGTCGAACATTCAAAGTTTGTGTGTCTCTCTCTTTTTCTCCAATTACTAATATGAAATTGTATTGCGATAACTGAGCAGTTTTAATCATTTTATTTAATGAATTTTCTGAACGATCCACATCTACAAAGTAATTATGTTGGAGATTTCCAGATTTTAAAGAATTGCAGACATGTTCCGCATAATCAATGAATTTTGATCCTCCAATTGGAAGAATAATCGCTTGCCTCGGACTTAGCCAGAAAGGCCATTTGCCACCCGTATGTTCGGTTAAGATAGCCATAATACGTTCGACCGATCCCAAAATTGCACGATGAATAATAATTGGAGTTTTGTTTTCACCATTTTCATCACAATATTTCAGTCGAAACCTCTGAGGAAGTTGAAAATCAAGTTGAACGGTTGCTGTTTGATGCATGCGATGAAGAGCATCTTCAACCTTAATATCTATTTTTGGCCCATAAAAAGCAGCATCTCCAAAATTGGTGGACCATTTTCTTCCAGTCGCATTTAACGCCTTTTTGAGTGCATCTTCGGCGTGATCCCATTCTTTGATTTCTCCAATAAAATTTTTTTCTGGTCTCGTTGACAACAATATTTCATAATGAGGAAATCTTAGATCTTTATAAACGATGTCAATAAATGACAGAGTAGCAGATATTTCTTCAAAAATCTGAGATTCCCTACAAAAGATGTGAGCATCATCTTGATGGAATTGACGAACTCGAGTGAGTCCAGTCAGTGCACCCGACGTTTCATTTCTGTATTTTTATTTTAAATTATTAGCACACTGCTTCATCATATAATCTTGTGATATCAAAGGAAACTCATCAGTTATGTAAGATATGATTAATAAATAAAACATATATACTAAAGTATATACCTATGTAACGACCCAAAATCCGCTAATCTCAATGGTAAATCACGATATGATTTTGGTGCACTATCAAAGATCAAACAATGTCCGGGACAATTCATTGGTTTTAATCCATAAATATCATTATCATTTTGATTAGAATTATGTTGTACAGCAAACATTTCTGTTCGATAATTCTGCCAATGTCCAGACGTTTCCCATAATTCCTTTTTGAAAATCATTGGGGTCATAACTTCTTCGTAACCAAATTCTTTATATTTTATGCGAATATAATTTTGTAATTTTTGAAAAATACGAGTACCGTGTGGAAGCATAAAAGCCGACCCTGGACTCAAAGGATGGGTCATAAAAAGTCGCTGAGACTTTGCTATAATCCTGTGATCACGTTTTTGTGCCAACTCTTGTTCTTGATTCCAGGCTTTAAGTTCTTGAGCATTAGGAAATGAAATCCCATAAATACGAACAATTGATTGTGGAGAACTTTTGTCATTATCAAGATCAGGTGTCCAGTAAGCGTTTGCGCATTTTAACAAATCTATCGCTCTGATATGTCCAGTGTGTGAAATATGAGGTCCACGACAAAGGTCAATAAATGATCCACATTTATAAAGTGCAATTTGCTCATTATCTGGTATTTTTGATAAGTAATATAACTTGAATGGATTATTAGCAAAAATATCATAAGCTACGTCTTTCGAAACAACCAGACGTTCGAATGGGTATTTTTTTGAAGCACATTCATACATAATTTTCAAAATTTCTTGCAATTCTTCTAAACTGAAAGGGTCTCTTCTAAATTTTGGTGATCTGATGAGTTGAGCAATTATTTCGTGTAATTTATCCATTTTCGATATATTTCCGAGTCCATTATCCAGTTGATCAGTATGCTTTTTCAGTAGAAATTCATAGAAAAATCCACCTTGCTTGAGTGAAGGCCCATCACATAATAAGATATCGTCACCGTATTTTGTTTCAAGAGCTAGGCCTAACAAGTGAGAAGTTGAATGCCAAAATACTTCCTTGGTTGTAGAATCGTTCATTTTAGAAGGGATAAATTGTAAAGTACATGAATCGGTAATAGGCCGATTCATATCATAAAGTTCACGAGAATTAATAAGCGCCAAGATAGAATCATTAGCAAGCTTAAGTGAAATACCTAATAAAAAAGAAGAAGTTATTAAGGTATAATAAAAATAGACAAAAACTATTAAACTCACTTTTCGCACATTCTAATGGCGTCACAATGCCCGAGATGCCTTTTTTCACAGTTCCATCCTTTAAAGTAATATTAATGGCATTTTGCGATTGTACATTTAAATGATCTTTTCTTTTCTTTTCAGTTTCCCAGATTAACATTCGCCGACGAATGTTATCAGTAGATATGTTTCGGTATAATTTAAACGAAAATTGTTTATCAGATGTTCGATAAAGAATTAAGTTATTCCATTTAACATTTCTTTGGTGGTGACTAAACATTTTTTTTGTATAGATTACCCAAACGCGTTTTTTTTTTTGAATTTTTGATGTTACACACACACGATCGTCTTACATATCACATTTTATACAAAAAATTTTCTATTGTTTTATATACGAACAAATTTAGTAATTTTCAGGTTGATTGATTTACTATATATTACTACAAAATGATCGAATGACATGTGACCTGTGACCGGAGGGCTGAAATTTATTCGAAATTTCCGGTAAATTTCCGGAATTCTAATGTAAAATTCTGTTATTTAATATAAAAAAATTTCCGGTCGATATCAAAATTTCCGATTTTTTATAGAAGGTGATTGTCGGTTAGTATAAAAACCCATTATTTTTCAACTCGAACGTTGATAACGCTAAACTTTAAAAAAGAGAGTGTTATAGTTATAGTTATTGTATGTAGTTTAGTCATCCCAAGGTTTACATGAGTAATGACACCCACAACATTTGAAACCGAAATATATGACGGTTTGTTAAAACGCATACTGGAATCAGACGCGGACGATGACTTTTCTAAGCATTTTCCATTGTCTAATAGTATTCCGGAAGTGCCATTACCACCAGAACTTGAAGCTGCTTTGGAAGATACAGCTCAAACAGAAAAGTATTTATGTAATCTTAAAGAGGCATGGAAAGCTGCGGGTTTGACTGACGCAATGAAAAGGGCACTTGAGCTCTTACATGATAATAGTGGGCTGACAAGTGGGAACAGCGGAGACGACGACGAAGATTCTGATGGAAGGTGAGAAAATTTTGATCAATAAGAACTGATTTCTTTTCTTTTTTTTCTTTTGTGGTAAACGCAAATGGTTTCGAACATTTAACAAGTTTGTTTACTGATTTGTCTTTATGATAAATTTAATTCCGAATCTCAAATAGTAATGATGAGCCATCTACTCCGACTACCGATATACAGGACGTTCAACCGCAACCAAAAGTAGCAGAGGGATCGATATCGCGTCTTGGTAAGGAATTGTTTAACAATTATTCTTAACAATTGCCATTGATCAATACAACTGATTTCTTGTTTCATGCTATCAGTGAACGGTGTTTCTTCATTGGTTGATATCGAAACTTGCTTTAATAAACTTCGAATATCGGAGCTGGATCTCCCAATTACTCCGGAAAGTACGATAAAATCTGTACTTACTGAATTATATAAACTTCAAGAAGATCTTCAAATACATTTACAAGGTGGACCATTGGCTGATCCATCAACTTTGGGTACACAACGAAGAAAGAAAGTCGCCGATCTGCTGGAACGGGTCATGAAAGAAGCTGCTTTGTATGATGAATTCGTAAATAGAGGTTATTATTATTTTTTTTTAAAATTATATTTAATATTCGTCTTCAATATTGACAAATATTTTGATTTGTTTTAGCACAACATCTTAGCTTAGATAGAATTTTGAATGAATCAGAAGGTTCTAGTGAGGATGATTTCATAGATTCGGAAACTTTAGATACTGAATCTGAAATTCAGGTATTTTTAATATATTACATTTGTTTTGAGAATTCTTATTCTAACTAACAAATTTTTATAGGATTCGTTATCAGACATATCTCGCAGGTCTGTGACAACTACATCAACGACCCCACTTTCCCCAAGTTCTTTAAGAGCTCTTGAGCCTAGTTTAGCACGATTACGTTCTGCATCGTCTGCATCAAATCCTTCAATGCAATCTAAGGCGTCATCTCGATTATCACGCTCATCGTCTCCTTCAGTAATGGGTCTTGAGGACTTGGGATTGCTTGCCCCACCTGAACCATGGGAGGCCTTTCGATGGACACCTTTGTCAAAAATATCAGAGCATTTGTACTCCTCAGATACAAGGCAGAGTGAAGGTTTGGCTACAGTGCTTGCCGTAAGCATTTCTCTCATCATCAATTTTATAACCTTCTTTGAACCATTGTTAAAAAATTTTTTAATTTATTTTACAGGTTAGTGGAGTCATCGCAGTTGGAACTACTCGTGGTTTAATTTTAGTATATGATTTTTCGCTATCCTTAAAATGCACTCTTGGAAGTACAGTGAACGGTAATGTATCGAGAATTTTCATTACCAAAATATATAAATATATATAAATATATATATTTATATTTTTAAAAAAATTTTTAAATCATTATTTTTAATCGTTAGCTCTTGAGCATGGTGCGGTTACTTCACTCGCTATTTCTTCTGACCACACTCAAATTGTCAGTGGACATGCACAGGGACATATATTTATATGGGATTTACAAAGACCTATAAGTCCTGTGCGATCTATATTACCTATATCTTCAGCTGTTGCTGCAGGTGGCAGAAAAGAAGGACATATTCGTGGTTCATCAATTTTACATGTTGGATTTGTCGGTGTAAGAAAAAATGGAATAGTTTCCGGAGACGATAATGTATGTTTCTGTTGAGTAAAAAAAGGAATTTCTAGTCATATATTTATGTTAAATAGTTTATGGAATGAGGATCGAACTGATTTTTTTTTTTTTAAGATTTGGAATCATAATATTCTAATTATTTTTTTGCTTTTTTTTGAAAAAATTTCTTTCAAAAAAAAAATAATTCCTTAAAAAGGGAATGGCATTTTATCACAATCTATACAAAATCATGTTGGTTAATGCTACAGAAACCACACGTATACTTGGAAGATATCCTGCTTTTACATCCATTTCTGATACAACTGCTTCTAAACAAAGGAGACCAAGTACGGTATTCGGGTTAGCACCTTTGCCTCTCGGGCAATCACCCCATGGATCTGAAGGTTTTGGACTTGTCGCGATGCTTACGCCTTATAAAGTATTCATTTTATTGAACCATTTATATTAAAATTTCTTGTTATTAATTTAATGTTAATTATTTTCGGTTTGTTATTGTAAATAGATGATTATTGTTAGTACTAAACCAACAGCTCAAACCCAGTATAAATATTTAAAACCTAAAAATGTTTCAGTTGATTCTTCATCCAAATCAATTGCTGGATGTTTGGCATGGTATCCTGCTGCTAAATTTCAACTAAATAATGGTAAATCCAACTTTATTTGACTTATTTAGAATTACTGTAATATTTACGTATATATTATACATAATGGGAATTTTTTTTTATTTTATTTTATTTTTTTAAAAAAAAAAATATATAAGACGCACCAATCGAGCATTCCGATCCCCTACTTGCATTTTCGTGGGGTAATCACTTGACGATTTTAAAAGTTACTGTCTCGCTTTCCGTTACTTCTGAACTCCCACCAACAAGGAGAAGACGGTCTGAACGCGATATCAAGCTCGAATACACCAAGGTTGGCGATTGGAAATCGATGAATAGCATAGTTGGACTACAATGGCTATCCCCGCAGGTGACTTTAATCATTAGTTGATTTCTGTTTAATTATCCATAAAAGGCAGCATGTCGCATGTTGATCATTCGATTGGATTTTATATTCCTACGTAACCAAATGTGGTATTACAGATATTGTTGATTTTGACAAATACCGAAGATATTATCGTATTTGATCCAAAATTTTTGCAGGAATTTGAGCAAAGTAATATTCGTCAAAGGTCATTAGTATATCATGATAGGTACTCTTCGCTTTTTAAGGATGTTACATATGACCCAAACGCGCAAGCAGATATGTCAAGACCAACGTTTGAATTGGCTTACTACCATAGTATGCGCGTATATAAAGGAAACGTATTTCTTTTGGTATGCATTAAATTATTTATTTATTCCCACTATTATCAATAAAAAAATTTTTTTTCTGAATTTATATTGACCTTATTAATTACAGGGTGTGAGACAACTTTATGTTGGGACACTCTTATCATGGGCTGATCGTATACTTGCACTTGTGCAATCTGGTGATTTCCTTGAAGCTATAGCTTTAGCCACATCTTTTTATAATAAAACATCATCTCAAACAATTCTTGGTCTACCAGATGATGAAGAGAGTCGTCATGCTATTGTAGGCGAAAAACTCATGGATCTTTTGAATGCTTCAATAAATTATGCATTCTCAAGTGAACGTACATTCCAGGGTATGGTTGATGAACATAATGGTAGTGGTACAGTTTTGTTCCATGATTTAGCTATTGCGTGTATTGAGGCTTGTCTTAGTATGCACAGAGAGGATTTCCTATTTAGCGAAGTTTATGAACGATATTCTGATGCTTTCGCTAAAGGAATACTCCTCGAAGTTATAGGATCACACATACTTGAAGATAAAATAAAGGACTTACCACCAGAAATAATGAAAGATCTGGTTGATCATTATAGGAATCGTCGTATGCTTGTAAAAGTCGAAAAATGCATATGGCACATTAATCCTCAATGCATCGACATTGATCAAGTGGTTCAACTATGTCAAAGTGAAGGACTTTATGATGCGATGATTTATGTCTGGAATCGATCTATGGTCGATTACGTTAATCCGGCTGTCGAGCTTCTTAAAGTAATCAGAAAAATCTTGATATCGGAAAAACGTAAGAAAAGGAAGCATCGATCTACTCCGTCAAGATCATCAAGATCATCCATATCGATTGATGCTAATGTGCTTGAAGCGGGTGAAGATTTGGAGACAATGAAAACAAATGCCCGCAAATTCTATACCTATATGAAAAATATACTTACTGGTCACACATATCCCAATGGTGCACCACTTACTGAAGCGGAGGCTAATGAAGCCCGAACAACATTATATTCATTTGTATTTTCGGGTCGTTGTGTTGTATGGCCCAGGCATGGTGGAGAATTAATTTTAACAGCTGAGGATGAGATAAAAGGACCAGAACCTACTTATCCCTATCTTAGAATATTTTTAAGATTTGATGCAAAAGCTTTTTTGCAAGCTTTAGAAGTTGCTTTTGAAGATTCTTATTTAAATGGGGTCGAAATAATTATGAATGGAGACGAATATTTTGAGGAGGAAGAATTACCTGGGAAAATTATCAATCGTCAATTATTAGTGAATATCCTGTTAGAAGTAATGACAGGTTCTTCTGATATCTCAGAATTTTCTCAGAAAGATATTTCCTATTTATATAGTTTTGTAGCACGAAATTTACCCAAATATCCACAATTCCTGTTATTATCTCCTTCCGTAATACATAAAATGCTGGTCGAACTCAGTACCGATAACGATCCTCAGACTCGTGAAGAGCGACAGCTTTCAGTTGAATGTTTGTTGTCTATATATACCCCATCAGATGAAAATCAGATGGTTCAAAGATATGAAAATGCTGGTTTTTGGAGAGTGTTGGAACATGTATACAAGGCGGATAAAAAATATGATTTATTGGTGACAACTTATTTGAAAGATCCTGAACGAAGAAAAGAAGTCTTTGATTGTATACGTAGCTTATTAAATACAAAAAGTAAGCTTACAGAGGAGCAACGAGAAAAGGTTACACAAAAAATTATAGAGAAAATTAAAGACATTGTTGATATTGATGGCGAACAGACTGCCGCAATAATTAAAGCATATTTTAACAGTGATCATCGAACTGTAATCTCGAATTTGATAACATCTCCTGCACGTTTATTTACTTATTTGAGGGGACTTTTGGAACCTTCTCAAGAAAATATAACAGGCGAACTTATCAGAGTTCGAAATGTTGAGGAACAAGTGATCATGTCTGAAGCACAATCGGAGTCCTTGCATATAGATCCAGAAATTCATGAACAGTATATTGCATTGATGTGCCAATTTGATCCTACAGGGGTATACCATTATTTGCAGACTCATCAAGAAACTTATCGAATAGAATATGTATTACCTATTTGTGAAGCCACTGGTATTGTAGACGCAGTGGTTTGGATTTTAGAAAAAAGTGGCAATGCCATGGGTGCACTTGACAAGGTCTTAGATATTATTCAAGAAAAAACGGAGGAAATTCTTGCATTGATTGATGAGAAAAAAAATGACACAAACGATCGATGGACATTGCTAGAAAAAACTAAAATAGAGACATCTTTAATGAAGTTAAAAGGTGTACTCAAGATTGGCATTCTTTTATGTGAAAATAGTTGTCGACGAGCAACTTTAGCCAAGGGCTCGGCTGGTGTTGTTTCTGTGCCTCAAATGAACCGTGCTACAGAAAGTGAAACCGAATTATTATGGTATAAACTTCTTGATGCATTTTTGAATGCTACCAAAGCTGTGTCATCGAGTGTTATACCACCAATACCTCCAATGATGTCAGAAAGACTTTTAGCCAATGGGCAAATTTCCTCATTCGAAGTGCCGAAATCACCTATACCACCACATATTGCAAATCATCTAATCACAACTTTTAAATCATACGTTCAGTCTATTATGAGATCCTTATTGTTGTCCACATCTTCACCTTACGTTTCATTGCCGAGACTATTGCTTAGATTTATGTCGGAAGCCAAAAAGAATAGTACCGTTTCGGACTTTAGAGACATTTTCGTGGGGATGATTGATACATATAAATATGAAGGTCAGTTGCTGGCTATGACCAACCGACTGTTTGAAAAGGACTTGTTCATGGGTGTAGCAGGTGTTGTTAGACAGCGTGGTAAAGGCTGGCGTCCACGTAGGGGGGCATGTGAAGTGTGTGGGGGTCAATTCTGGGGAACGGAACTTAACAACCCATTGACCCTCCGTGCTCCATCTGGTTGGGGTTCACCTGAAAAGAAAACGCCCCATTCATCCACTATATCCAACCCTGCCAATTCTGCAGATGCCTTACCGACCCTTGAATTACTTGAAGGAACTGATCAGTCTGATGAAGCTTCGACATCAATCAAACCACTTCCTCCATTACCACCTTCTCCTCAATCTTTGCCAACGTCGTCAACGATTCAAGAAAACGACCTATTACTATTCCGTTGCGGCCACGGTTACCATCGTAGATGTCTCGAAACCGAATCAAACTATTCTACGGAGAGTGAACCAGAATCATGTACGGTTTGTCAAACAGAACGACGGAGGGAGCCGCTTGTAGAACAGCGTAATTGGGTGGAAAGTTCAACAGGAAAAAATAAAGGCAAGGACAAAGTTGTAAGTAATGTTTTATTTTTATTCATTGTTGTTTATTTTTATTTTTAAAACTTCTGTTACAAATCCACCCTATGTTTTTATCTTTTTCACCCTTAAAAAATTTTAGATTTAATGCTCTGCAAATTCCCTAGGTATAATTAATTTTTCATATTTTTGCAAATTCCTTTAATAAAGTATTAATTTAATCAAAAATTTTTTTTTTTTAAAAAAAAAAATATATAATAATAAAAACGTAAATATTTACAACCTCAGTAATTAAAAAATAATATAAAAAAAAAGGAATAATAATAATAATAATAAATTATAAAAAATGTCACGAGTAACGAGAGGTAACGAGTATATTGAAGACATTAGACATGATATGATACGATTTACTTCCTCAGGTTTTTTTTTTTGTTTTGTTTTGTTTATAGTGTAAATTAACGTTTGCCTTATGAATTTAAAGATTTTTATTTAACTTATTTAACTTGTAATTTTAGATTTTTTTTTTTTTTTTTTCAAGGTCTATAAATTTCATTGTATTTATATATATAAAATGTATTTATTTATTTATTGATTATAAGTTTTGATAGGAAAAATTTTTTTAAATGGATCTTTTTTTTTTTTAAAAAAAAAAAAAATGTAAGTTGTTACTAATATCCACAGTTTCACAGGATGATATCAAAAAATATAGATAATTTATTTTAATTGTCATCCCACTAATTATTAACTTACTCTGCAGTTTTTATAAATTTATCAAAATCTTCAACATTAAATTCTTTATAAATACTTAAAAAATCTTTAAAAACATGATCAGCATCATTTTGAGAAAATTGATCTTGAAGAAAATTACGTAAAGTATGCCAAAAACGAGGATCTTTCAATTTTTCCGTAGCAGCAGTAGAAAGTTTTTGATCTTTAGGAAGTTCTTGAGCGGTACTTGAAGAAGGTGTAAGAATAGGTATTGCATCAGAAGTAATTGAACTAATTGAGGAAGTACCAGATTTTTGAACTAAATGTACTGTAGTATCATTATTAATACCATATTCATATAAAGTTTTAGTATCAACCAAAGCTTTCCCTTTTAATATCAATCTTTGATTAATAACAGAAGTTGAAGCAAGTGGTTGTAATTTCTCTTTAAGATTAAGAATTGTATCAGAATTATTTAATTGAATTGTATACGTTTGACCTCCTTTTAATGATTTGATTTTTACTTGAATTGGGACTCCTAAAGGAATAATAATTATAATAATAAAACGCGAGATTCAAAAAAATGTTAATGTTATTTAATTCATACCTTGAACAGGCTCAACATTTTGTGAACCTTCTTGAAGGCTTGGTTTTCCTGTTGACTTTCTGCTTTTGTTTGACAATAATACATTTTGCGTCTAAAAATAAATATCCGATTAGGTTAAGAGAAAAAAAAAAATTGTAAGCCAAGCAAATACAAACTTGGCTTTTTATTCAACTTACTGGTTTTTGGCGCGTTTGAGGGGGAGGAGCAAAGTCTTGAGGATATTTCACAGTACGTGAAGATAAAGTGCTAAGGAAATTTGTAGCAAAATTCGTTTCTTCAACTAAATTCATCTTTAAAAAAAAATAAAATAAATAAAATAAAAAAAAATCGAGAGAACAACAATGCCAAGAAATACGTCATGCTATAAAACCAAATTATTCCGGCAAAAAAACCGATTACCATTAGATTTTCGGACATTTCAATTTCTATATAAATTTGCCATATCCCGATTTTTTTTTTGTTTTACAAACTTTCAAAAAACAATGAAACTATGGCAGCTCAAAGAAATGAAGCGTTAAATACTTTGAAGGGAATGTTCCCTTCCGTAGATCCCGAAGTATGCGAGGCTGTATTAGAAGCTAATCAAGGAAGTTTAGAACAAAGCTTAAATATTCTTTTGGGTATTTCTGACCCAAATTATGAAAGTGAAGAAATGATTCCAGTTCAAACTGAAGTATGTATATTATAACCTACGAATTAGTTTATATTTTTTCCTTGTAAATTTGAAATTAACTTTCACATTTAAAATGTATAGTCTGGGCTATTAACTTCAAGTTCCAAAGAACAGATTGCGCGTGACGAAGAATTAGCTAGAAGTTTAGCGGCTGAAGCAGATAGTGAGTTTATAAGTAAAAAATATTTTTCGAAAAATATTTTAATTTTAAATTATTTTTTTTTAATTTTTTTTTTGTTTTAATTTTTATTTTTAGGAGAATATTATGCTCAAAATCAACAACAGCAACAGCAACAGCAACAGGAACGGGAACAGGAACAACAGCAATCACAATCACCTTTCCCCGATTTTTCAGGTAATTATTAAAGATAACTATATATTTTATTTATTTATTTATTCAAATTATTCCTCATATTTTAGAAGAATTACCTGTGATCAAAGAAAAAATTGTGCAAGCTGCTGATAGTGAGTTTTTTTACTTTCAATTGATTAATAAAAAATTTTGGAAAAGATAATTCGTATAAAATTAAATTTCCTTTTTTTTTTTTAGCAACGAAAAAGAAAGTTAAAGAGTGGTACGATAAATTTAAACAACAATCAGTAGCAAGGAGTGAATCAACTCAACAATCGACTCCTCAATATACAAATTTACCTGGTTATGAAGCTGATAATCCCTTAATTGGTGAAGATTTTTCTCCTATACAACAACCAACACGACAAAGTAATGTTAGTCGGCAATACACGAACTCTCGTATTTCTTCTAATACGTCTAATACTCGAATGTCACCTTTGACATCTCAACCAGTCTATGGATCATATGGTATTGATGTTAACAAAGATACTGATGATGTATTCAGTTCTTCGACCAATAATAATCAAATCAAAATTATAAGAGAATATGATTCTGGTTCTGCAGATTCTCCATATAAAATAAATGATGATCCCGAATTTCCAAATAATAATAGTAATAGTAATAATAATAATAATAATAATAATAATAAAAATAATAATAATTCTGCATCCGTTACATCAGCTTCTCCGGTAAGACCTGGAAGATACGATGTTCACAGAGCTTCTAGTGAAGGTGATAAACTTGACTTAAATTTATTATGTTAATATTGTTGTTTAATAACAACCTAATAAACACTTATTTTTTTTTGTTTCAATTTAGATGCCGAAGAACTTAAAAAAGATTTGAATTTATAACTGGAATCGTTTATTATATTACATTCAAATTTCATCTTTAATATTTTATTAATATTTGTTTGATTAGTACTTTACCTTACAAGATGTAAAACTTTGATATTATTCATATACTTCTTTATTTATTATTGAAATTTTTGATTTATAAAAATAAAAAAATAATCTGAATAAGTGTATATCAAACCAGCCAACAAAGCAAACACGTATAAATCTATATATCTCGCTCTTAAATAAAGGTATAATTTTTTTTTTTAAAAAAAAAAAAAGGTAAAAAAAAAAAATGTAAAGATGATTATTCCATTTAACACAAATAGGGTAGAATTCTAAAGCTCTAATTATTGTTCTCAAATGATCATATCAATACAGTATAATCATAATAAATTTTACTTCAATAACACTCTAATCTTAATAATGAGTACCAATGGATTTCCTATTGCCATTTCCACGATACTTTCCATAATCATCATTGTGAGGTTCGGTTCTCTGTCGTTTGGTATATCGATGTGAATCTTCGACTATCTCAAAATCATCATCATCTTCGGCATAAGTATGGCCGTTATAGGTATCAATTTCGACTTCTTCGAAATCTCCTTCGAAAACCTCTTCATTTTCTTCCACTTCTACCTCTTCAAATTCATCATCTTCCTCTACCATTGGAGACGTATCGGTATCTTGATAAAGGTTAGCATAATACTCGTCTAAATATCGATTATGCCCTTCATCACCTTTCTCATTAACTCTAACGTTTTCTACTTTTTGTTCTTCAATTTCTTTTGCTGCACCTTGACTCCAGGCATTTGCAACCATCACATCACCCGATACTGTACTACGTACGTGCCAAGCAGGTAATGCATTTTGTTGCCTATATAAAAAGTAGAAATCAATAGATTTTCCAAATGAACGCTATTAAAATGTAAATATTTGGGGAATACTTGCCGTTTCTTTTCAAGTTCTGCCTGTCGTTCCATCTTTGAAGTTTCATTATCATCTTGAAACACAATGACAAGCCCTTCCGATTGGAGATTAGTATCTTGGGCAAATTGTACATCTTGTTCCTCTAAATATAAATATAAATATAAACATAAATATAAATATAAATATATATATATATATATATATATATTTATATGATAAAAGAAATAAACTAATAAGGAATTATTACATACGTGTAGAACCTGATTGGCCATTCTTTGCACCTGACCCATGTTGAAACTTCTCAACTGAAGAACTTTTATACAAATAATGATAAATAAAATTCAAACAATGTTCGATGTAAATATGTAAATAAATACAACATACACAGGGATTCGTAATTTATCAATAGATTTCAATAAATCAATTATCGGCTGACTTTGCTCCATGAACCTAAAATTTTTTACAAATTACATCAGAAAGTAAAAATCTTTAATTAATTGATAAAAACAAATTATTCTTAAACATTCATTACCTTCCATGAAGTTTCTCGGATCCTTTTACATTTTCAGCATTGTCGTTATGATCCAATTCAGAGTGACATAAGTCACATACAAATGCATCACGAAGAGGTTCAAAGAGGTTATGAACATCAAGAGGTGCAAAAACTTTTTTACAACCTGGGCATAAATATCCCTTATTTTCTTGTTCCTTTAGGGGAAAAAAAAATTTTTTTTTAATAAATTTTATAAAGGAATTTATAAATTCAATACGAAAGTAAATCCATACACTTCGCATTCGATCTCCAACCATCTCCCTGATTTTAAAAATTTTCCATTTTATAACATTGACGACCTGATAAAAAGAGAATTGATCAGATTGTTTTGAGAATTCGCAATAACCTAAAATAAATTAACTACTTGTTGCCAGTCAACGTAATAATAGGTTCTTGGCATTGCCCGCTGTTCTGCTTTCTTTGATTCTGTTTTTGAGAACGTTTTTATGAGGCGCGCTTCTTTCAGAGTACCGCAAAGCTTGTGGATCTCTTTAACGTTAAGACCAACGCCCTTTGCCAAGTTTTCGTCGCTGATTGCTTCATGTTTAGTAAGTTGATCCAACACTACAATATGTGCCGTTTGGAAAAAAGCTCTTGCTACCCTCATTAATAAGGCAACGAAAACGCTCATATCGGTAGTATCACTCATAATGTATTTAAATAAATCTTGAAAAAGTTTTGTTTAAAATTGACGAAAACTGTAACTAAGGCTAGTTGGAGGTATAACAAGAAAACCAACCAAGCAAGGCGGAAGCTCAGAATTTGCGACTTCAAAGTTCTATCAGAGAAATGATCTTTTGTTTCCTTGAATAGCAAATAAAGCGAAAAATGTAAAATGATTCACATGTAACCAAAGATTTCAAAGCCAAATAACCCAACGATCCATATTTATGTTACATATTTTTTTTGTGGAACATAAATGTCATTTTTTTAGGCAAAGCTTGTTGACCAATGATAAAAGTATAAATAAAAGAATTCGGGGTTCTTTTTTTTTTAGAATTTTTTTAATTCATATTTAACATTCTCTTAGTTTTATAAATTATTTTCAATGACACACGAGAAAGTAATTTTAGTTACCGGTGGCTCTGGCCTTGTAGGAAAGGCAATCGAGTGGGTCATTGAAAATGATAAAGGAAAATATGGTAAAGGTGAAGGTGAAAAATGGGTTTTCCTCACAAGTAAAGATGGTGATTTGAGGTGAGGTAATTTCCTAAAATACTCGCTTATTATTTTTGATTTAAATTTATTTTTTCATTCAATTTAAAGATCAATTCTTGCTTTTTTAGGTCTATAGAAGCCACGCGTGCTATCTTTGAAAAATATAAGCCAACGCAAGTGATACATTTGGCAGCTCTCGTTGGTGGTCTTTTCAAAAATATAAAATATAAATTGGATTTTTTAAGAGATAATTTATTAATCAATGATAACGTTTTGCATACTGCTCATGAACATAAAGTAAGTATTTAAATAAACCAATTTTTGATGCTATTATTTAAAAAAAAACATGTACATTTTATAGGTTGAGAAAGTTGTTTCGTGCCTTTCTACGTGCATCTTTCCCGACAAAACAACATACCCAATCGACGAGACGATGATTCATAATGGACCTCCACATGAGTCCAATTTTGGTTACGCGTACGCAAAGAGATTAATAGATTCCCAAAATAAGTAAGGTTAAGATGTTTGTTAATATGATCCCGTATCCTAAGACTAAAAAATCTGCTTTATAGAGCATATAATGATCAATTTGGTGATAACTTCACTTCAGTTATTCCAACAAATGTATTTGGTCCTCATGATAATTATGATTTACAAGATTCCCATGTGATTCCTGGGTTGATTCATAAATGTTATCTTGCTAAAAGTAAGTTTTGTTATAACGCTCATTTTTTTTTTTTTTAAAAAAAAAAAAAAATAAAAAGTCCTTTAATAATAATTTCCATTTAAGAAAACGGAACACCTTTTGTTGTCGCTGGAACTGGTAAACCTCTACGCCAGTTCATTTATTCACGTGATTTGGCAAAATTATTTATCTGGGTATTGAGGGAATATAAAGAAATTGATCCTATTATTTTATCAGGTATTTTAAAAGGATATCATGAATAAACTACAATTACCATTTGAAATCTAAATTATTGCTTTTTTAGTTGGTGAAAAAGATGAAGTATGCATTAAAGATGTAGCCGATGCCATTGTAAAAGCTGTTGGCTTTGAAGGGGAATATAGCGTAAGTTACCTAAGAAATTTCTTCAATTTGGTTTATAGTTCTTTTGATTCTATTAATACGATTCATTATTTTTTTCAGTTTGATACTTCCAAGTCCGATGGACAATATAAAAAGACAGCTAGCAACGCAAAATTAATGAAATATCTTCCTGATTTCCAATTCACACCTTTTGAAGTTGGTAGGTTAAACCACTCTTTTTACATGCCTTAAACAATGCATTAAAAATTTGAGCTAACCTAATCCTTTTTTCTCATAAGCCGTGAAAGAATCTACAGATTGGTTCATTCAAAATTACGGAAATGCTCGTACTGGGAACCCATAGAAATAGATGATTTGTTCTTTTAAAGTTGCAATTTATTTCCAAAGAAAAAAATACACATTAAATGCTTAATTTATGAAAGAATCTTTTGTCCTCGATATATTTCAACATTATCTTTCCGAAATTCTTCCGCCAAATTTAATTCATTCATTGAAACCTTATGAATTTTCCAACCATGATTTTCTATAGCATCAAACAATAATTTATCAGATCTTGTTGTTCGTGTTTGATGACAAAGAAAAAGTGTTGTGTGAGATGGAGTTGATAATTCTATACGTTTCAAAAAATTCATTTTTTTTAAAAAAAAAAAAAAAAAAAAAAAAATTGCGTAAAGAACATAATTTCAGAGACTTTAATTTACCACTAATAGTATCAATTAAAGGCTCAATTAAATAATCTACCCAAACTACATCAGCAGCCAAGATATAGTCCCATGGACCTTCATTGATCAAAATTGGAATATGTTCTTTCCTAAAATAAAAAAAGTTTTCTAAAAATTTCGTACTTCAAATGATTTCAAAATAAATTAACTCCAACCTATTTATCCAATCTAGTGGTTTAGCAAAGACATTTTTATTTTCGAATCCATTTAATGTTATAATTTTTTCAATTTCGGGAACAACACTTGGTACATCCGTTATAGTTACCAAACTTGCTCCTAAAATATATGATGCAATTGATGGTATAGATTTACCCGCACCCTTAAAGGATAATGACAAAAGTTGATTAGAAAAATTTAAATAAAAATAAAAATGAATGAATTAGGTATATGAATGATTGAAATTTACCACTTCAATAACTTTTTTCCCTTTAAAATTCAATTTATTTTCATTACATTGTTTTTCAAGAAATTTCGATAGAATCAAACTCTTGTAAATTATAATAAACCCAAAGAAGGAAAAATAAAAAAGATTAATTGATTAAATCATATTAAAGAAAAATTAAAAGTTAAGGAAAAAAAAAATTTCACATACAGCATCCCAAACGCTATAAGCAGTCTTAATTGTATGATCATTATTAACAACATCATTGATTTTCAAATCATTTGAATGATATAAATAAATTGCTTGATTATTTATTTTAAATTGATTTGTTGACGATGAAATAAAATTATAAGAAGGAAATTTAGGTCCTTCTATAAGTAAAGTTGACGAAGAATTAAATGTGGACATTTTGTTATCAAAAGATTCAATCACGAGAACAGGAATAACTTGCTAATTTGTAATTTTTCATTAGTCCGGAGGGTCATAAATTACGTGATTACACAAATTTTGGGAAAATCGAGGATTCACGTGAGCTTTTCTTTTTCGACTTGTAAAAAGTTTAAAAAGTTTAATAGTGCTCGGAAATGCTGAAAACGTAAATGATCCAAGTTTTATCATCGATGATGTAAATTTCTCTCTTTGCTTTGTCGCTTCTTCGGTTGCTTTTGTAAATCGTTTTTTTAATTTATTCAATACAAATTACATTTTGTTATCGTTGCTTCTTTTTTAAATGAATAATTTTAAAATATTTTGGCAAAAAGATCATAAAAAAACTAAGACTTTGATGGGACTTAGGCAAGTTCACCAAACGTCAGAATTGATCGGCATTTGAGTCATTGATAGTTGAATTTGAAAATCCAAAAAAGATTTTGCTTAGTCAAAAGATTTCTTTTTACAAAATTCTGTCGAATCCTTTATAACTTTTGCATACTTGTCTTGCTTTTAAATCGAAATAACTTAAAATGTCTGCTACTACAGTTAACCAACCTCGTTCTCAAATTTTTACTTGTTTGGCTTGTCAAGTTGCGTTCAATACGGCTGAAGCTCAAAGAACTCACTATGGAACTGATTGGCACCGCTACAATTTGAAAAGAAAAGTTGCCGACTTACCGTCTGTTACATCCGAAGTTTTTGCTCAAAAGGTTTTGGGTGAGTATTGATATCTTGAGGCTTGCTCGCAGTTGACCAGAGGTTGACGTTAAAAAAAAACAAAAATATTATTATCTAGCCCAACAAGCGCAAAGTAAAGATGCCGACAGAAAAGCTAGCTTTTCCGCGGAATGCACCGCTTGCAAGTAAGAATAATTCTTTTGTATTTTTTTTTATCTCTTTCATCAGATTGATTAACTTTTTGCTTATATCTTTATAGCAAAATTTATTATTCAGAGAATGCTTACGCAAATCATTTACAATCTAATAAACATAAAGCTGCTGAGGCAAAGGTTGTCCTGGAAGGTGCTTATTGTGATAAATAATTATTTAAGCATTAATTATATTTAATTCTTTCATTTATGATGATAATTATTATTTATATATAGGAACAAATCCGAAAAAAAATATAATTATTCATTCAAAACCTAGTGCCGAAGGAACGCTGCAAATACAGAATGAAGTAAAATTATCTATTTACATATTCCTTTGATTTAGAAATTTTATTTATAATTTCCTAAACTCAATTTTTTTAAAAAAAAACTTTTTTGTAGAGTGATATTAATTCAATTATTGACAAAAAGATTGAAGTTGCAATAGCATTAGAGGAGGGGGACTGCCTGTTTTGCACACAAAGATTCGAATCATTTGATGAAAATGTACAACATATGACAAAAATTCATAGTTTTTTCATACCGGAAATAGAGTACTTAATTGATATTCACGGATTAATTAAATACTTGGGTGAAAAAATTTCTGTTGGAAATGTTTGTTTATACTGTAATGGACGAGGAAAAGGAATGAAAAGTCTTGAAGCTGTTAGGCGTCACATGGTATGATTCCATTTTACTTCCTTTTTGTTTATATACACGCAAAAAATTTTGTTAAGTGTTTAAAAAAAAATGAAATATGTTCCTTTTAGATCGATAAAGGTCATTGTAAGATAGCTTATGAAACTGATGAAGATATTATGGAACTTGTCGATTTTTATGATTTTACTACTAGTTATCCTGATGATGATGGTGATGATAATTGGGTAGTGATTGATGATGATGACGAAGAAGAAGAGGAAGAACTACTTCCTCAAAGGTAAATAAAATTAATTCGAACCAAAATATATATATATATATTTGTATTAATTTATAAAATATTCTTTTAGTAGTATGGTATATGAAGAAGATATGGAATTAGTATTGCCATGTGGTAAAAGACTTGGTCATCGATCTTTGCAGAAGTATTACAGACAAAACTTGCGTCCTATTGAGGTAATTCTTTTAAAAAATAATGCTTCATTTTCTTTTTTTTCTTATAAGACTTCTTATAATGCCTATTATTTAATAGGAACGAGATGCTTCAATTATAAATCGTCTTATCACTGAATATAGTGGTAATTCAGAATATACGAGACAATCTGGGAGACTTTTGATCACTAGGGATAATGTATATAAAAATTATCAACCTCGTTATGTCTCCTTACGTGAGAAACAATATCAACAAGTTTATGATACGCGTATTGGTGTGAAAGCCAATAAATTACAGCGCCATTTTAGAGCACAAATTTTGTAAGATCATTCTCCTGTGGTTTGTTTGGCGTAATGATGATAACTCGATGTTTAAAATTAAGTAATGACAATCCCTATTTTTCTATCTTCACTATTTTCAATAAAAACTTTTGTTTTTATTATGACCGAAATGAATTCATGAATAAATAAATTAATTTGATTTTTTATTGAGTAATTCGCGTAAATATGTTGAACTAAGCTTGAGATTTTTTAATTCATTTTCTGAAAGAGAAGGATTTGAAGAAGAAATAACCTCAATTATTGCCAGGTACAGTGGTTGAAATCCTTTCTTTTCGCGTTCTTTGTTAACTACATGAAAAGAAAGAAAGAAAGTGTATGAGAATATTTCTCTTACATGATTTATTAAATTAAAACCCTTTTTTCAGACGTACTGGAATGGGCTCCATTAATAGTTTCTTTGGATATAACTATGGCTTTAATTTCAGCATCTGTTGTGGTTGGACCATATGCATCATAAATTGGAATTACCTAAATGATTAAAAAAGGAAGAATTGCTTAAGAATTAAGCATTGTTTAAATTAATTATTTAATCTCGAGAACCACCTCATAAATCAAACCCCGACGAATTGATTCTAAGAATTGTTTGACTTTTGCAATACGAGTATCTATTGATTCTAACTGTTCTTTAAATTTTTTATTATCAAGCATAGTATTATCTAAGTTGTCAAAAAAAAAAAAAAAAAAAAGGTTTCATGTATGCCGTGTAATTAGGATGAAAAAAAAAAATTTTCAAAGTAAATAACTTACCAGTAACACCGCAAATTAACCTTTTTCCAGCTATCCACGCTGCCATTGTTAAAAGGATTTTATGCCCGGAGTGTAAATGATCGAATGTTCCACCGACAGCAACATGATCAAATATCTTTTGATTACTAGGCTGTAAAGGAGTTTTATTAGAATCGATCAAATCGATTGAGGATGGAGTTATTTTTGATTCGAGAATATGTATCGGTAAGTTTGACAATAAAGAATTCTTGCGAGTTTCGTTGAATTGTTGTAAAAGCTCCTTCTCTATTATTATATATAAACGACAAATTTGAATATTATTTTTTAATTAAAAAAAAAAAAAACGAAGTTGTTCGCGAAGAAAATAAGAAAACTTAAGAAATTTATACCAGTTATGGGTCCAAATAAAACATTAAAATGCCTTAATTCAACTTGATATCCACACCACTTATCAAATATTATATCAATATCAAGGAAGGGCTTATCAGTCTCATAAGCTACTTTTGTTCCAAAGACATATAACGCACTTAATAAGTTATGAACTCGAGTCCAACAAGCTAAAGGATCACTTGCGTAACGATTTATTTCAGAACAAGATATAAGTATTGTTAATAAATTCGAGACTCGATTAACTGAAGATTTTATCAAGTCCTTATGATAATCCGTTATTGTGGAAAGTGTAGGTAATGAAATGTGAAGTAATGCGGAATCATATAAATATTTTGACATTACTAAATGTTGAAACAAGGAAAAATAATTTTTTTGTTTGAATAAGTGCTAAACCACCAATTAATTTTAAATTGTTGGGGAGGGGGGGATTCTATTACAAACGCGTGAATTTGACCCTCTTATATGTCACCTGATCGGCACAAAATACAGATAAAGATACATACATGCGTTTTTTTCATGATTCATCAAACTTTGTTGAATTCATCAGCTATAGGTTTAAAAATGTTTATTAGTAAAAGAAACTTAAATAATAATTTGTAATTAAATTTAATATTTTTACTAAAAAAAAAGTTGCTTAACTAACAAATTTTAAAGAATTTTAATAAAGGGAATGAAAATGAAGAAAAAAAAAAGGGGAAAATATTTATTATGTAATCAGATTGCTAAATTATATATAAATAGTAATAAGCATTTTGTATTTTATTTGCAATAATGAAAGAAAGGCAGTAGTAAAAAAAGAATAAACACGTCAAAAAGATGAGAATCCAACATGTCTTTACCCTATATACTTACCAACTTGACATCTATTACATTATTTTATATTTATTGAGAAAATAGCATAATAAATTATTGTGATAAATTTTACTTGCTGATTAGACCAGTTGCCTTGAAAGGCTCTGCTTAATAATTTCATTTCATCGGAGATATTTTTGTTAGAAGGATTCCGTACCATAATTTCTTTCTTTTTGAATGAGACGGTAATTGCAGCTGGCTGCTTTTAATAGTTTACTTATTAGAATATTATTATCCGATTGTTATCATCAATAGCAACTAATTTTAGATTGATTCATCACAACTATTGATATTTATTTAAGCTTTGTTTGACCTGTTAAAGCATATGTGCGGAAAGAAGACTCATTTGTTCAGATGGATTACTTTGCATAAGTTCTCGGAACGATGAAAAACGATTGGAATCGATACGTTCACGGAATTGCATGTATTTAATGGAATATTCCGCTTCAACTTTCTCAATTTCCCTATCATAATCCCAGTAAGGATCTTTCTTTAATGTGAGCGGAATGTCGGAAATATAAATTAATTTTTTAAATTCACACATTCTCTTTGTCTGTTCATTGTCTTTAAATTCTTCTCCTTTAGGATTCTTGACCTTGGGTTCTTTTTTGATCTCATGCGGAACGTATCTTTTGATTCCTTTGGCAAGTTCTATTCTGCGCTGTTCCGCCGCACGTGCATCCTCTTTATTTTGCTTTTTGTTTCTAGCATTAATACGCGCCCAAACGTCCTCTGTTGGATCACGTTCGGTAAGTTCTTTACTAATCTCTTGTATCCTTGTATCTAATTCCTTAGCTTCCTTAATATCTCCTCTAACCTCTGCAAAATATTTGAGGGTTGTTAAATTTGATTTCTCAATCGTCAACTCCTTCTTTTCGCCACGTAGGGCTTTCTTTTGTTGAACAATATTTTCAACATCTTTTTCAGTGAGGATATATTCTTTAGCCGTATTTAGAGCTTCTTGTTTGCGCGAAATATGATCCTTCGACGGTAATTCCAAATTGTGGTACTTCATAGTAATTAACCAACGCTCAAATTCTGACTAAAGTTATTGTAATATTATTGAAAACATCGTTGATATATTTGTACGAATTAAAAAGAAAATACTTACTTGATCAACATATTGATTGGATACAATATCCATAGGCCAACATTTAGTAGCATCCGCATGCCTAAGTCGGAGAACTTTATTTGTAATAGTCTTGTCAACATAGTACTTATTTTCTGTAGTTTCAACGCCTTCAATCTCACACAAACGATATACTTGTTTATCTTCCCTATCTCCGATATGCAACCGAACAAAACATCCTACTACAGCATCTGCCAAAAATGGAGCAAACATCCAATTGACAAGCATATGTCGAGATACCTGGATAGTTCTCAATTCTTGTAATGTAACGTCCTGATGTTTATAATGGTTTATAAAAATATATAAATTATAAAATAATAAAGTTTGATTCTGATTTTAAAATTTGAATAAATCTTTACTTCTTGAGTATCATTGCTATCTTTTTCACCACCTTCATATTCATCATTTGATGATGAGACATGTTCTCCAAGTTCGGGACTTTGAGAACCGGATTTTGTTTTTTGTTCCTTTTCAGCACGTCGACGTTTGAGTTCACTAAATGACTTTTTACTTGAATTCTTTGCACGAGAGGATCTTTTAGATTTATCGTCTAATGGATCAAATAATTGTTGAACGGCGTGTAGATCCAAGTGGTGTTGTTTCTTTTCTGCTCTGTCCGCCAAGATCCTTTCTCTTGCAAGTTCATTTAGGGTACCTAACCTTTCTCTATCACTTCTATCACGATACAAATCTGGACCATATTCACCAGGAGAACCTCTTCGGCGTTTGTCTTTACCAGCCTCACCATCAGGTGAAGGAGATCTCGAACTTCTACTCTTTCTTTTTTGTCCAGAAATACGTCTACTCTCTTCGCTTGATCCAGATTGTGACCCTTCCGGCTCAGAAGCTTGCTCAGAACGTTTTGAGTTTTCGCTAACGTCACCAGCGAGTGCAAGAATTTCGTCTTCTAGGTCAGACATTCCTATTGTCAAATTTTGCGATTTTTTATCGTATAAATAGAAATTTGGGATCACGTGTAACAATAAGTTTAATTAATCAGCCAATAAAAATGAATTTTATTTTTTATCATTATTAAAGAATTATTATAAAATAAAAAACTTTCATTTTATATTTTTAGAAAATAAACACATTATTCTTAAGTAAAAAGTATTATATATAAAAAAAGAGATTATCCTAAAAAAAATCACTCAAAATACACGGGATGCATCCTAACAAATTTATTTGAAGAGCCTTTACGTTTACCACATGACATCAAGTCAGTGTCAAGAAAAAGTTGTTTTTGATAAAAAGTGCCCTCGAACGTTTATTAATTCCACAACACTCACATGACTTTGATGGTTCATTAAATGCGCAGTAACATTGTAACATTAGAAACATTTTACAAGTTAAACGTCAATAAATTCGGTGAATAAAAACTTTTAATGAAATGATAATATGGCCACTAATTGATCTTTACATATGATCAGATTTTCATGATGAGATCAAGCTAAGTTACTCATTCCAAATTCGTTGCTTAGACCCACCCCCCGAAATTGAAATTTCAATTCTCAGTATATGGATCTGCCCCGGGACAGATCTCAACTTGGGCACAACATATGCAAGAAATAAAATTGGACGGTGTAAGCATACTATTTTACTTAATTTTTTTTTGGTACAAGGCAAATAATATATATAATTTGCACAGTCCAACTTGAAATTTCAAACTGGGGCACGTGTATAAATTTTGATGATTAATTGTGGTTTTTGATCTTTGACAATAATTGTGATGTCCCAAGTTGTCTATTGCCCTAATTTTAAATTGAGGCAATAGGCAACTTGGGCACCTCATGACTCAATTTCCTATTTGCCCATATTTTAAATTGGGGCGATGGTCAACTTGGGGCACCGCGTTACCAGTTTCCAATTTACCCCAATTTTAAATTGGTCAATTTCTAATTTGCCTCAATTTTAAATTGGAATCGAAATTTGAATTTGGTGGCTCTCAAGTGGATTTAACTTCCGTAAAAGAGTGCTAAGAAATGAAATTCGCTCCTTATTCACAGTCAGAGAGTATTCTAGCATGAAATCTCATTTCCCAAAAATGACTAATAAATCGTCCGTGGTGGACACCAAAAAAAGGATCTCAAATATTGCAATTGAAGATATGGAAATTAAGTTAGAAGAACACTATGATGTGCTTTATTAAATTTAGATTCATCATATTAAAATATTCAATAATTACCGGGGGAGGACAGAAATATTGCATGGTCAAGAATTAGATAATTTTATGAATCATTCTTGACCGTGCAATACTTTGTTTTCCCTCGGTAACTCCAATAGCGTTTCAATTTCTTCACTCAACCCTTAAGTGCGTTGTCTTAGCTAATAAGTGTTCTTTCTTAGTTTTTAATTTTTCTATCCTAATCTCTAACATCTTTTTTTTTTTTACTGCTGTAATAAACAAGGAGTTAAATATGTTTTTATGTACAAGAGTTAATAATAATTTAATGCATCACCTTTGTCACGCGCTATGCATTTTGTATTAACTGTATTATAATAACTTTCGCTCACAAATTCGGGCTTTATTTTGAATTTGCATGGATTCAGGTTAGTTTTACAAGTTTTCAATACATTATTCGAAATAAATATATAACGAGAAAATAATATCTGAAATTTTATGAACGTCTAATTTGACAAGGCCCAGTGCGCATAATCAAGAATACAAATCATTTGTTTCAATGATTTCACGATGTTTTTAATCGATATAGCGATAAGATTTATATTTATTGGTGCGCTTGATCTTTTGCTTTGCTTTACTTGTAACAAAGCAGATAAACAGAATCACTAACCAACGCCTTCCACTTTTGAATAGTATTTTTATTTAATTTAGTAATTGAAACCATTAAAACGTTCCTTATAATGTTAGTATTAACGTTCAAGTATAAACAGCTTACAAACTTCAAATCATTATTTACTGTGTTGGTAAGAATTTATAAGGGTTCATAATTCCATTGGGATCGATACTTTGCTTAATCTGTTTCATCAAAGAAATCATGGGAGGAGATTTTGTATATCCTAAATAATCTGCTTTCATTAACCCAAGTCCATGTTCTGTAATTGAAATATTAGTTTATATAATGTGTTGTAAGTAGAAATATACAGTTAATTGATCAATTACCTGCTGATATGGATCCTTTGTGTTGTTCTTTAAAGAAAAAGTTAATATTGCTACATAAATGATGCTTATCAATTATAAATATTATCATAATGTACCTGTCCATTCATATACATAAGGTTCGATTAAATTAGTAACTTTAGGATCATAAGACTTGGCTACTATATTCAAATGTAAATTTCCTAAATCAGGGAAAAAAAATTTTAATAAATTTTAAAACCTCTTCCATAATCAATATTCCTCGAAGAAAAATTTATCTTACCATCGCCAATATGTCCATAACCTATTACATCGCTAACCAATTTATCTTCTCCAAGCACACCAGCAGATTGCAATCTAATTCTAATATCTTTAACCATTTGGTAAAGTACTGGTACCGGCATACTTATGTCATATTTATAAACAGCTCCAGCTTTACTACATGCTTCCGGAATACCTTCACGTAATGACCATAAACTTGTTATTTGTGTATCGTCTTGTGCTACAACTCCATTCGTAACTATTTCATTCGTTAAAAGCTTTTCTAGGAAATTTTGTAATTTTTCATCATCGTGAGATTTATTTGATCCACTTATTTCAACTAATACATAAAACGGATAATTATCTTCCAATGGAAATTTTTTTCCATGGATATTATGTGCTTTCAACAATTTCAAGGCATTAATATCCCAAAATTCAAATGCTATATTATTAGAGAGCATAGATCATATAAATTAATTGGATCAAAAGTTAATATATGAAGAAATTAATAAAATACTACCTGACAGGATTTCAGATAATTCATCTTTTGATGTAAGAAATGCTTTTTGTACATTTTGAAATGAATTAAATCCAAGGACGGCAACATTTACAGCCTAAAAAATCAGAACAATTAAAACGTTAATCTTACTTACATTATATATTTAATGTCGAAATTTCGCTTACTCTCGGCCTTCGTGGAGTAGATATGGAAACACCTGTAATGATTCCAAGTGTTCCTTCGCTACCAATAAATAGTTGTTTTATATCATAACCTAATAATAAAATAAACTGATAAGGATATTTTTTTAAAAAAAACTTCTGTTGAAAACTTTGATAAACGACCTGTGTTGTCTTTACGAAGTGTAGATAAGTTATCCAATATAGTTCCATCCGGCAATACCGCTTCCAGTCCTAAGACTGAGCCATGAAGCGATCCATATCTTAGTAATCTCAATCCACCAGCATTCGTTGCCACATTTCCACCAATATGACAACTATATAAAATAAATTAATGAATGAGCTCAATTGAAGAGAAAGATAATTATTAACATAGGAATTTAAGGGTAATTCACCTTCCCTTTGCACCTAAATCTAGTGGCATCATATAACCTCGTTCAGCCAAATAACCATCAAGAAGCTCCAGAATGCATCCAGCATCACAAGTAAGAACACCTATAAGTGTGAGCGTTTAACACATAAATTTCCAATCATAAAGTTATCAAACTTATCTATCCTCACCTGAAATTGGATCAAAACTTCTGATTTGATTCAAATTATTAGTGTTAATAATAATTTCATCAAACACTGGCACTCCGCCACCTACAATTCGAAAATTTAATGCTCAGCCTGAGTTATAATATAACTATATTTACTATATATGCTTACCAACAAGTCCCGTGTTACCACCTTGCGGTACGACAGCCAACTTATTGTCATTACAATATTTAAGTATTTGAGAAACTTGCTGTGTAGTTTTAGGTCTTGCTACTAGACGTGACTTTCCTCTGTATTTTCTCATCCAATCAATATTATAGGGCATCAAATCATCCTCCTTATCAATGATTAATCCATTAGCGGGTAAAATTGAAGTGAAAAATTTAATGTCGTCTTGAGTAAGCTAATGATTTTAAAAAAAAATTAATTCAGGTCTTCACTTATACACAATTATTGAATTTAATTGAATTACGAAAGGATGCATGCCTCCTTGAAATTTTTCCTACGTAGATATGTGTATTTATCTGTCGTAAAATTAACTTCTTTTGTTGGTGCGTGTTTCTTCGCTGGAATTTCAGCTCCTGAAGTATTGCTCTCTATAGTAGCAAAATTACGTAGTAAATTAAGCTGAACCTTCTTACTAATATTGCTTAGAACAAAATTATTTCGAGTAAACAAATTTTTCCCGGATAATTGTAGAACGCGCTGAGAAATTATTTTTGGAGCATAACTGTAATACATAATTTGTCAAATATATTTTCTTTGAATATATTCCGATAAAAAAAAAAAAAAACCCCCCCCCCCCGCTATATCCGCATTTAATATCTTTATGCATTTTTAGAAAGATAAGCATATGAAATACTGGTTTATGCAATTTTTTTCCGTCTAATGAAATTTTCAATTGTATTTTTCATCCATTTCTAAATCATCAGTATTTTTTTCATTATCTTTGAGAATGTTAAAACAATGCTTTCATTAGAAAAAGTAAGAAATTCTTTAAATTTTATTACATTATATAGGTAAAGACATTGGTTTTATCATCTAATTTAATATCAAAATTAGAATAAACAATTTAATTATCACTTTTTATCAAATAATAATTTTTTTAAAAAATGTACTTATAAAAAGAATTTATTATTGTGTGATTATTTTATCTTATTAATTTAATGATAACTCGATTTAATATCGATATAAAATGAATTTATATGATATAATATTTAAACAAAATGATTAATTTTAAAATTTTATATACCTTCACTTATTTTAATTTAATTTATTTTAATATTTAATTATATAAAAAATAGTAATATTAATAAAATACTTGATATATACAGTGACTTCCATAATTATTGTACCACTTCATTTTTAATTTTTAGATCGTGATACCTGAATAATTATGTGACTATAAGGCTAAAATTTTAAACCTGTAATCAGATTTTTAATATATTTAAATTTGAGTATTACTTAATTTGTGGCTTTTTAAAAAATTTCTTTATATGCAATTTTTTCGTGATACAATACTTTTGGAATCAAAATTAATATAATAAAGTTATGATTGTGTGATGCGTCTTATATATATAATTAAATTTAAATCAATAGATCAATTTGTACGTCTTTCTTTTGTTTTTTTTTTAAAAATATATTATAAAGGCAATTCCACTTCACCAAAGAGAATGTATTTTTGTTCTTATTCAAAAAGGTTTACCAAATCATATAATTGCTTCTCGCAAAAATATAAGTCATGCTTTTATAATAAGAATTAAACAAAGAAAAGAAGAAACAGGCAGCTTTAATGTTATTCTAAAACTAAACCGCCCAAGAATACTTACAGAACGTCATGATAGGAATATTGCCAGGCTTATTAAGTCAGATGAATGTACAAATACTATTCAAATTCAAAATCTTTAATTTCTAACGAAAATATTGTTATTTTACCAAATACTATTCAACGCTTATTGAAAAGGCAAGGTCTTATAGCTAGAGTTAAAAAAAAACCATTGCTGCTAAAGAGACATAGAAAAGCATGAAAAAAATTTGCTCAAAAATATAAGAATTGGACTATAAAAGATTGGTGAAAAGTAGTGTAATCAGATAAGAGTATCATCAGTGTTCCATCAATGTCTTATGACAACACTGCAAGAGGTATAAAAAGTATTGACCACTTTTATAAAACGTTTTATGAAATAACTAACTTAATAATTCTTTATTTTTTTTTTTATTTTTATCAAATACAGATTAATATTTTGTTGATCTTCCATTAGCCGCAAGAACAGCTTGAACTTGACGTAGTATTAACTTGATCAAATTGTGGTAATATTTTATAGGTACTGCATCCCACTCCTCTTTAACCTACTATTCTAACTACTTAACATTTGATAGCTAAGAATCTCATTAACAGATCTTGACCTCAATATATGACTATATATTTTTTATTGGATTGATATCAGGGCTTTAGGCTGACCAGGAAAGCACCTTAACATTTGAAGAAGTAAAGAACAAATGTACAATTCTTGCAATATACACGAGCACATTGTCTTTTTAAAAAAAATCTTTTTTTGACCTTTTTTACATAAAACTTGACTGTAAAAATGGTATAATTAGCCAAAACATCACAGTGTGTAATTCCAGTAAAGCAATCTTCTAAGGAAACTAAAGAACCTAAGCTAATTCAAAAGAAACATTCCAGAATATGCGACCAAAGCTCTTTTGGACTGTGGCTGCAATGCAGTCTTCATAAAATTCTTCAGAAAGTTCGCATCACACTCGTCTAAAATCTAAAGTTCTAAATTGTGTATCATCTGACCAGATAACTCGTTTAAAATCTTCTACTGTCTAATTTTTGTAAGTACAGGTTCACAAATAACATTTTTCTTTATTACTTTCAAAAATTAAAGGACTGAAATGAGAAATTCAGGAATAGAGATTTCTTTGGTTAATTCATTTCAAATGGTTTATATAAAAATGTGTTTGTTTGTTTTGTTTATAAAATTTAAATGTATTTGAGAAAGGGTTTAATAATAGGTTTTTTTATTCCTAATCACCAAAATTTTGAGATATTTGCGTTCAGTTTTGTTAAGAATTTGTGATCAACCCAAACATTTCTTTAGAAGGCTTTTTAGCTTATACAACTCTCAAACATGTTGAACAGAGAAACAGAGCAATTTACAACTGCGAAAATCTAGTATTTGTGTGTCCTAATTTTTTAACTGTGATAATAGCTCCTTTTTGGCCCTTACTAAGTTTCTTTCCACAATACATCCTTACGATAAATTTTTTTTCACTAATAAAAAAAGTTTGTTTTCGTATGATCATATGACCAACTTTATGTTATACAATGGTAATTTTTTTATTTTGATCATTTACATAACAATCATATATAACTTAAAATAAAAAAACTGTAGTTTAATTTGGAATGGATGTGATAATACGTGTCTCACTTATATTATGTTAGGTGACCGGTACTTTTTATACTCTCCTGTATATATTACAGGCATAGTAATGTGATGCAATAATAGTATTTTATCTATAAAACATTTAATAATTATATATTTAATGTTATTTCAAAACAAACTCGTAATAGTTAATAGTGAAAAAGTTTTAATTTATTTTATTATTACCCTACTCTTATTTATATCTACATTGATATTGTCTTATCTTTTCATACATATAGAATTAGTGTTGGGAAAAGAGACCAAATCAAAATTTTTTTCAAAAAATTATTCTTAAGTGAAATTAAATCTGATCATTTCATCTGATCTAGAACTCTCATTATTTAAAAAAATAATTTTTTAATGATTTAGTTCCTTTTTCTAGCACTCACCTTATATGTTTAAAGTTAGAAAAAAAATGCAAAAAAAAATATCAAAACTTTGATCATTACCAATGATAATAGTTTCTACTAAGAAAAATTTCACTTATGGATTAATTATGTTATCTAATCATGAATAATTTATCAAAAAAAAAATCAATTGAAAAATAAAAATATAAGTATTTTTCTGATATATACTCACTTATACAAAAATGTGTAAAAAAGAACCTATTTTCATATCTTTTAAATCAATAGTGATAATTCTAAAGGTAATCTACTGAAACATGAAGATTTAGAAGATAAAGGTAAAGTTAGATTTTCTTTTTTCACTTTCTTTGCTTTTATCAGTATATTTTCTATTTGAGTTATATAAATATAATTATTTTTAGTTTTAATTTTATTTATTACTTTAATTGTAAATAAGATATCAATCTATAATAATAAAAGTGAATTACTATTAGTATTTTAATATGAGTATTATTAACGTGCAATCTTTTCAGATTGCAACTGTTAGACGCAGTGTCAGAGGGTTGACTCTTTTTAATTGAGCAATAATTCTTTAATGGTTTACAAGTTTTAACTTAAACAGTTTGCCAAAAGTATTTATATGGTTACGTCAGGTAGTGATTTAAGTAGATAGCAAGTAAGTTATATTGGTAAAATAATATGTTTATTCATGAGTAAAATAATAAAAGAGAAAAAAAAAACTATCGCAAGAAGCCAATTACCTCTAAAACTGTAATGTCATGTGACAGGCCTGATTGCCTCTTAAAATACTATCTTCTGGATTGGTTACCTACGTCAATAGGCCTTCAGGATTGGTTATCTACGTCGGCTAACAAAAATACACAAAGAGTAGCGTTGCGCTATCTTTTATAAAAGGGGAGATTTCTATACAGCTGTCTGTCTCTCTAGCTTACAAAGGGTTTATATTTATATCTTTTTTACTATATATATTGACATTTCTAATATATTAACTATGTTAAACATATTAACTATGTTAGACATATCTGATATATTAGACATATTAGTTATATTAAACATGTTAAACATGTTAAATATATTTGACATTATCGACATTTGTACTTCGCCACACAATTGTTGATCTATGATCGTTAAGATCATCACCCGGTTACAGTATACATTTTTGATTCTTACCTGCTAATTCATCAAGTAAATAATATCTTTTGCAAACTGTTCAAAGTTATCAAAAGATACAGGTATTTTGATACTTATGAATTGTTGCAAAAATATATTGATGATAAAGGGTGAATTAAATATTTAATGATGATGTAACTATCTATAAAAATACATAATATATGTAAATATTCAGATTTTCTATCACTTAATTCCTAAATATAATACTTATTAATAGCTTATATACTTTTCAATCAAAAAGTATTAGATCACATGATTTTTATTATACTAATTTGCATAATTTTACCAGTTATAACTTGTGATTTAATGTATAAAAATGAGTCAATTTTTATTTCTACATAACTACGAACTTCTTGTATTCAAATATAATTTTTTTTAAAATATTTAATATTTGAGAACTTTCTGAATTTAAGTAAAGTAAAATAATTACGTAAAGGGTTGACTAAAATACCCTTAAGTATTATATCCTCCTGATATTTTTAGAAACAAAAAATATATTATACCTAGATATAAAAAACCAAAATCTTAAATTTTTATTTTTAAAAAAATATATTATACTAAGGAGTATAATACCTGAATTAAAATATTTATTTATTTAATATATATAAAATTCAATATAAAAAAAATTTTAAAAAAAATTAATTCTAAATATTTTCATAATTTATTAATTCTTTTTTATCATATTCATTAAATTCTAAATCTTTTACTAGTAAATCATTTTTAAGTTCATTATTCAACTTACTAATTTCTATTTCATCTTTATTATAAATATTATTTACTTTATTATTTTTTCTTTTATTTTTTTTAGATAAAGAATTATAATCAAATAAAAAATGATTCTTACTTCTATCTTTAGCTACTGATATTTTACAACATTTGAACAATTTACAAATTAAAATAGTATCAATATCATTATATGAGTCTAATTATAAAATAAGATAGTTTTTTAATACGTCCTATAAGTATTAATTAATATATTTCTAAAGTCATTCAATCTTGATAATATTATCTCAATTTGAATTTAAAACTTTTATTAATAGAAATATCTAATGGTTAAAGTTTACTAGTTAATCCATCTAGAATTACTATTATATTTGTTTGTTTTTCGATAAATCTATTTTTAACTATATTAACTAAATGCCTTCTAAAGTATCTAAAATTAGAAGAGATCAAAGGTTACCTAATGAATTATATTAATTCTATATATTTTTAATCTATTATAATATTTCATTTTCATTTATCTATCCTTTTTTATTTATATGACTTGAGGAAATTGCTCTTTTAGAATATTTTTTAGTTTAAAAATACAAGTAGCTAGAAGTTTAGTATAATATAATAAAACAATAGTAAAATTAGTTTTTTTATGATCAGTTATACAAATAATTACTGTTAAAGTATCACGTTAATCTAATATTATATTTGAAGGTAAATCAAAAGTAACTGGAGTTTTATCTATATTACTGATATATTTTAAAGAATAATCATATTGAATTCTTCAATATAAAATAAAACTAAAAAAACTTTGTTATTTTTGTAAAAGATCATCTAAAAAATATTACGTGATATGAGTTCATTAACATATTGTAAAATTAAATCTTTTCATAAAACCTTCTAATCATGCATTTGAAAATTTAAAATTATTAATATTTGAATAAAAATTAAGATAATCTTTAGCTATAGATTTAGCTTTTTAAATAATCATATTTTGTATAATAGCTTTTACTATTTGACATATATCTGTTACCTATAAAGACAAACTTCTTTTAAGTTTTGAAAGATATGCTATTCTTTCTTTATACAGTTTTTGAATATAAGGAACTGCATTTTTTAATCGATTTTTTTGGTTTTTTTAATATCATATTTGTTTAGGTTTAATATCAATTTTTTTAGCTGCTAACCTATTACTTTTATATTGTTCAGCATAATAGATAATAAGTAATTTCTCTTTTGCATACTGCTACTTTTTTTTAAGTAATATGAGATTTTTTATAAAAACATTTATTACAATATACTACCATTTTATTTTAAAAAAAAAAGTTTTATGTAATTTTTTGAAAGAACACGTTAGAAAAAATTAATTTATTACATATTATATTTTGATCTAAAATTAATTTCAGATCATATTCTCTAAAAAAAATAATATCTGATTCTACTAGAATACATTGGTAAAATTTGAATTACTCATTGTCTTATTTTTTTAGATTACAGTCAACCCTTTCTACAATCACACCTTATATAATCACACCCTCTTTATAAGCACACTATATTTTAGTTCTGATTTTTTAAAATATAAA
>CAJVPQ010000165.1:0-36154 GCA_910591825.1 Funneliformis caledonium
TCGGAATAAAATCGGAATTTTTGCTGTTATCGTGATAAAAATTTACGATTTGATATCGGAATTTTTCCGGGTCTCTGCATATAATCTGTCACCTCGTCACATGTTACCGGTTAAATCACGTGGTATAAAATTGTTTGTCTTCTGTGCGCCCAATGTGACCAAAATCATGTGCAAAACGTGCACATTTTTATGACATCATATGTGCACAAATTAATTTTAATGTGCACAAATTTTTTCTAAAATAATATGTGCATAATATGTGCAATATTAAATAATTTAAATAATTGAAAAGAATGTATTTAATATCAAATAATAATATTTATTTATAAAAATCAAAAAAAAAAAAAAGATTACAAAAAAATTAAATCTAGAAATACCATTCCAAAAAGTATATGCTTTTTCATAATTATAATTTCTAAAATCTTTAAAACTATTTAAAGGAAGAAATAAATGATGATTTAATGAATTGACATTTTGTTATGCATATTGGTCTAATTATATTTTAATGTAAAAATACAAAATACATATTTAACAACACCATCTAATAATGAAATTATTAAAGCTAATTCAATAAATTTTATTAAATTAGAAAATTGATTATGAAAATTAATATTATTATCAAAAATATAATATTATATATTAAAAATCTTTGTAATTACAAATAATATTACACTATTTTCTATTTTCTAATTAGAGTATTTCTATCTAATACATCTTTACATATACTATGACTTTTATTTTTCCATAAAATTCTATTAAAGTTTTGATTTCATTTTCTCTATAAATATTTAATCTATTACAATTATTAGAAGCTTTATTTAGATCATTGAATCTAAAATTTTTATTGAATAATATAAAGCAGAGTCTGAAAATCTAATTCTTAAACTTTTGATAATTGCTTATACAAATTGATTAATAGTTTGAAATAGTCTAAATTAGTAAAAAATCAGATAGCCAATTTTAGGTTGATTTTGATACTATTTACAGCTAATTTTTCATATTTTCTAATTAATACAAATATATGCTGATTGATACTGATTGATTCCAATTAGATATAACCATTCAGCATCAATTCAAAACTTAAATTCAACTATAAATCAATCTAAAATTAACTTAAATTTAGCATTAATTCAGTATTAATTTAAACTTAAATAATTATAAATCAAACTAAAATTAATCTTATTTTAGCATAAATTCAGCATCGATTTAGAATATAAATCAGCCTAAAATTAGCCTCAATTCAGCATCAATTCAGAACTTAAATAACTAGTAATCAGCCTAAATTAGCCTTAATTTAGTATTAATTCAGTTAAATAAGCATATAAAATCAATATATTTTATTTATTAAATTTATTAAATATTAAAATTTTATTAATAATAAAAATCTAATATAATTTACAAAAACATAATATAATTATTACCAAATCTATTGATTAATTTCTTATTTAAAAAGATATAAGCAAAAAATATAAAATAATAAAAATATAATACATTTTTTTCCTAAAATTCCCTTAAATTATTCTAAATATTTATTATTATAATATTGCTATTTTTGAAAAAATAAAGAATAAGATAATAAAATATGATCTATTTTCTTTTCAAAAATTATTCAAAATCATTTAAAATATAAAAATAATAAATAAAATAATAAAAAATAAAAATTCTACACTTTTTTACTAAATTACTTATTTTTTCTATAATATAAGTAAAAAAATCAGTTTATTATTGAAAAATTAACTAATTAATTAATAAAATTTAACTTAAGTTTTATTTAATTTTCATAATTAGAACATATTTCTATTGTAAAAAGTAAAAAAAAAATCAGTTTATTATTTTAAAAATTGACTAGTTGATTAATAAAATTTAACTTAAGTTTCATCTAATTTTAATAGTTAAAAGCATATTTTTATTATAGAAAATAAAAAAATCAGTTTATTATTTTAAAAAGTTGACTAAAATTTATCTTAAATTTCAGCTTTTTCTTTATCCAATTTGATAATTAAAAGCATATTTCTATTATAAAAAGTAAAAAATCAGTTTATTTTTTATTTATTTTTAAAAAATTGACTAAAATTCAATTTAAGTTTTAGCTTTTCTTCGATATATGAACTGAAATTAAAATAGTTGAAATGATTACAATGGTCGAAATGATCAAAATTAATTTTGATTATTTGTTAAAAAATTTAAAAAGTCAAAATTGATTATGAGGGTCAAAATTAATTGTAAAAGTCAAAATATATTACAAGGATTAAAATTGATTGTGAAAGTTAAAATATATGAAGCCAGCTAGAATTAAAATTATGTAATATTATATAAATCTAAAAAAGAAAATTTTTTTTTCTTGTAAAAATCTATACAAGTATTATACTGTAGTATTACATAACTTCTAAAAAGAAAATTTTATTATCTATCAATTAATTTAGACTAAAATCATATAATAGAAATGAAACAGATAAGTTTTTTCAGAATTAAGTGAAACAAATAGGCTCTTTGTAATAGAAAGGGAAAAAACTACTGTGAACAGATAAATGTGACGCAGCTTATATGACGCAAAAGATTAACTAATTTGACATAAATGATATATATGATATATCAGATATATGTAACATAATTGCATATTAAACATAGTTAACATATTAGATATAACTGATATATTAGACATAGTTGATATAGTAGACATATTAGTTATATCTCTCTATGTAATTTATTTTATATAAATAGATAGCTTTTTAGTTTATGTAAAAGACAGACAGATAGGAACTTGATAAGTTAGTTTTCAGTAGTTTTAGAGGCAACTGGCCTATCGCGTTATATTCTAGTTTTCGTATTTTGTCTCTTTTCTTTTCTTACTTTATTTCTTTATTTTTTTTTATTTCTCGTCTTCTCTTTTATTTTATTATTTTATTCGTGAATAAACATATTATTTTACAAGTATAAATCACTGGCAATCTATTGAATCACTGCTCGTCGTAATAATATAAACACTTTTGACAATCAGTCTGAAATAAAAACTTGCAAACTGTTAAAAGATTACTGCTTAATTAAAAAGAATAAATCACTCAAACACCCTGTTTAACAGTCGTAGTTCGCAAGAATTACACGTTAACATTACTAAAAAATTTTTTTTGCTTTATAAGCTAAATATTATTTTTTTAATAAAATAAGTTCAGATTTAACATTAATTCAAAAAAAATTTTTTTTGGTAGTTTTCTCCTTTTCTATTGCAAAGAGCCCAAATAAATTTTACCAGAATAAATAAATTTTGCCAAAATTAATAAAGTAAATAAATAAATTTGATAGAATTAATGAAAAGTCAATCTAAACTAAATATAGCGAGATGTGATAAAAGTTAATCACTAAAACTCTTTCTCAAAATTTTCAAAACCACTTTTATTAATTAAAACAAATACTAAATTTTTCAAAGATACATATCAAAACTTTTTAATAAACTTCTAATTTAAACATGACTAACACAAAACTCGAGATCTTTAAAGATTTTTTTAATAAAAACTTACAAGTTTTTTAAAATTTAAAATCACTTATTACACCTAACTTAGAAAAATGAGATATCACTATCGCAGAATTTCTTTTGTTTCAAACATCTGAAATTTTTGACTAGTCTGACAACTTAACTTTAAATATGATAAAGCCTTCCCTGAAAATCTCACTTTAAGAAATAACTTTTTAAACAATTTTATTGAAAACATTGCAAAAATAGTCTTTTACGTCATTCATAAAACTGGAACTAATGATTACAGCATAACAATACTCAAGAATTAGTTACTAATACTATCAATAACATCTCAACTCCTTAAAGAGATGATGTTATTATTTCTATCATCAAAGTTGAGGAATTTTTACAACATATAGATATGCTAGAAAAAGATGATATATTAACAGACAATTCAATTTAAAAATACAATTTCCTTCTTTCCTTTCTTACTATCCTTTCATCTCCTACCTTAGTTTTAAAAGATAATAATATAAATAAAATAATGTGTTCAGTAGTAACAAAAGAAAAATAAAAACAAATAATGTATCTAATAATATTGAACAAGCAGACACATCATGAAAAACAATCCAAACAGAAATAAATAGTATAATCATTAATAAATAAAATACATACACATCTGTTAATCAACAAAATCAATAACACATAAAAGATCAACAAGTATTACTTAACACTGTAGATATATCATTACATAACCCCTATCAAATAAATAATAGACAGTTACCAAAAAAGACTTATGTCATTCAATACGTAATAAATCACATACACAATCTACTCATAAACCTAATTATGTGTTCAGTTCCATATTAGTCTTTGTAATAAAAGTAATAATTAAGGAGAAAAACTGAAACTATTGAACAACTTTTTTGTACAGAAACTTGGATTTGTTAATATCGACTAGTGTTTTCATAATAGCAATACTTAAATATTTATCAAATTCAATAATAAAAAACTCTTATTGAAAACAATAGATGACATTATTATATAACACTCTAACATTCTATTTAACTTAGACTGTAAGATCAATAATAATAATAATTTTAGTCAAGCCTCCATATACAGGCTCAAAGCGGTTTCATATAATATAAAAGATAACTATATATTCTGTATACTTTTATACTATAGAATTATCGAGAATATTGAAAACAAATATAGATATAGATATGAATCATCACATGATATCATCATTTACTTCAAAAAATTAACCAAACAAAAACAAATGAACTCAGCATAAACCCATAATATTAATGGACAGGTTATTAGGTATGCCTATATAGATACCACAGATAATGAACTTAAACAATATAATAACTATGTAGCAGAATTCAAAGGTTTTTCTAACAAAATATCACCTGCCAAAGCTTTTAGAATGCTTAGATATTTTGAGACCAGATTAAAGATGGTCCCCATAATTATTTTCAAATTTCAATTGAGTTACAACTTAATTGCGCTATAAGGAAATTTAATTGCGCCACAAGTTGCAACTCAATTGCGCCATTTTTTTTAATTGTGGTGACCATCTTTAGACCAGATCATGTTACTTTTATAATAATATTGCATATGCAGCTTTCTTTACAGAAAAAAATATGACAGATGCATATGATCAACACATTTTTTATAATAGCTATATCTTAAATAATAGACCTAGAGTACTCAATAGAGTTTATAGTGATGTTGAAATAGAGCAATTATCATATATTCTTACAACACTACCAACATATCCTTCAATTACAAAAATAAAAGACACCACTCATTCTAGGAAAAAGAAACCCCAAAGATACCATTACACATCAAAACAGTAATTTAGAGTAGATTAATTCAACAATACAAAGTAGTTATACGAACTACAATAATCAACATTTAGTTACCAACAATTTTCAAAATACAATTCCATCCAAAAACTCGTCAACACTTATTCTCAATAAACTACAGGAACTAGACTTAATCAAAGCCCACTTAGCCCAATTGGATACTCAATTTAATAACCTCATTAATCACAATGGTGAAGTTACCTAATGTTTATAATATGAACATACCAAGCGAATCAATGAACTGAAATTCCTTTGCTGATAACTGGGATTCCAATAATTACAATAATGACATATCTAATTTTATTAATACACAAAAATAAATATTTATTAATAACAGAGAATCAACAATAAACATTATTAATAATAATATTCAAATACCTGATTACATCAATGTAGATAAGATAATAAACAGCGATATTATTAAAGTTACCACCTACAATATTAGAAGCATATGTAAATACATAGACCTGATTAAAGCTGATCAAATCTTAGAATACTACACTATTAAAGAACTAGATATAGTCAGTCTAACAGAAACACGATACACAAAAAACATCATCATTAAATTTAGAAACCATACTTTATATAATTGTTATTGAAGCCACCTAAAATCATCAACTCCTCACATAGGAGTAGATCTTCTCATTTTAAAAAAATGAAACAAATATATAATGAAAACAAACTTTGTATTTCCTAGATTAATATATGTAGATTTGATGCTAAAAGGACACCTAAATCTAATAATCTTTTCATATTATATACAAGCTAATACTAGAGATCCTTCTTATGTACATGAAAAAAGACTCTTGCAAAAACAAATTCTTGACTTAATAGATAGTTATATCAAAGAGAAGTTCTACGTTATAATTATGAGAGATTTTAATGTTAATCTTGATAATTACTATGACAAACTAAAAAAATATAGCAAGATAAAATGGAAGTTCTACTTAATTGATAGATTATACCAAAAAAACTTCTCAGATTTACAAAAAGACAGTTTTGAAGATGACATACCTACTTTTTTCTTATCTAATACTAATAGTAATGATAATAGCTCACCTAATAGAATAGATGGGATCTTTATCTCATTATATTTTATGATAGAATTCTTATACCATGTCTCTTCAAAACTGCTTCTTTACAAATCAGATCACAAAATCCTAATAAGTTTCTTCGATAATTTTAAAACTATACAAGAAGCTAATTTAAGAAGAAAATGCACAAAAAGAAGAAAATTCAAACTGACCTCTATGATACTAGCCAAGTGGACTGTATTTGCTAAATCATTAAATAAATATTATCATCAACATCACATAGAAAAATTAACCTCATTACTTCAGACATACAATGCGATGAATAATATATAGGAAGTAATTAGAACCTCCATCATAACTAAAGCTCCAAACAATTTAGTTCAGTTCAGATTAGATGCCAATCCATATTTGAACTGAAAATTTTAGTTCAGTTCAGTTCAGTTCAGATTATTAATCTTAAAAATGTTAATCTGAATCTGAACTGAATTGCAGACTTGTAAAAATCTGAACTGAACTGGAATTTTCAGATTAATCTAAAATTACAGTTCGATTATATAAAAATTCACAATTTATATGTAAAACTCTAGGAGAATCGCAAAAAATTGTGAATTTCTCTTTGAGATTGCGAAAATTTGCAAAATTTGATGAGTAATCGCAAAAATTTGCGATTCTCTAAGATTTTCACATTTTTTTTACGAAATACTAAGAGAAATCGCAAAAATTGCGACTCTCCAAGGGTTTCGCAATTTTTTTGCAAAATTTGAAGAGAAATCGCAATTTTTTGCGACTCTTCAAGAATTTTGCGATATTTTTGCGAAATTCTAAGAGAAATCGCAAAAAATTGCAATTCTCCAAAGTTTTTGCAATTTTTTTGCAAAATTTGAAGAGAAATCGCAATTTTTTGCGACTCTTCAAGAATTTTGTGATATTTTTGCGAAATTCTAAGAGAAATCACAAAAAATTGCAATTCTCAAAAGTTTTTGCAATTTTTTTACAAAATTCAAAGAGAAACTGCAAAAATTGTGATTTTCTAAGAGTTTTGCTAAATTTTTGCGATTTTCTTAAAAAATTCGCAAATTTTTTGCGATCCTTCAAGAGTTTCGCATATAATTGAACTGAACTTTCAGATTAATTTAAAATTATCAGTTCAGTTCAGATTTTTTTCAGTTTAGATTAGAATTATAATCTGAAAAAAATCTGAATTGAACTAAAAATTTTCAGATTGATTTTTATGTAATCTGAAACTGATCTAAATCAAACTGATTTAAAAAATCTTCAGATTAATTCAAACCGCTCAGAGTTTTAATCATAATTTTAATAGAAAAAACCATACTATTTAGTTGGATTTCTGCTGATCAAAAACAGCCAAAACTCAGCAATGTCATCATCTTTTATGGCTGTTTAAAAAGATTTAATAAAATTATTCTCAAATTTAGGTCAAAATGAATAAAATCTAAAATATAGCAAATAGAAAAGGAATAAAAAGAAGATATTCAAATCATTAATGACATTACAATTAATTTCAAATTCCCAAAACCCAACCTGTTAGCCAATATCTATGAAGAAAATGTAAAAGAGACTAAAAAGATTTTCTCAAACTATATCATAATATCAAAATATTGTCTTGAACAGAAGAACAACAAATTAAGCAACAAACAATCAAGTATCATATTCACCAATGTTATCTATAATATGATACCAATCTAGAAAAGATGATTTAATTCATATTAGAAAGATATAAAAAATTGATTATTATTATTGTTATTAATAGACTGGTAATTAAAGAAGCAGAAAACATGCACATACTAATCAATAATCCCAAAACTATCAAATAGAAGTTAATGATCACTTTCAAAACTATGCCATTTTTAATATTTCAGATACCTCTCTGTTTAAAAGATAGTTAGAATAATACCAACCAAAGTTTGATATACAAGAGTCATACTTTACAAATATAATGCAATTACTTACATTAGAAGAATGATTAAAAGTTCTATCTCAATTACCTAATGATAAAGCAGCAGGTCTATCAGAAATACATAATAAATTCTTAAAACATCTAGGCCTACTGATGCAATTGCTTCTTTGGAATCTTATAAAAAGGTGTTTCATATTTAGAGATGTTTCTTCAAAGTGAAAGATTACATACATATATCTATTTCTAAACCTATAGATTAGAAATGTGATATAGTCAAGACTTGCCTGATTACTTTGCTCAAATGCATACGTAAAGTCTTTGTCAAAATTATTACTAACAAACTATCAAAGACCCTAGCTAAACATAATATACTCAAAGGTAACAATTTCACAAGTTTCTCAGGAGAATCCACTAAAGATCCCATAAAAATTATGAACTTTTTAATTGAAGTTTCGAAAGAATACAAAAAAGAACTATGGATTCTTCTTTAAGATATCTCAAAAGCTTATAATAGAGTTAATTTTAAGTTACTCAAACTCGTTTTAAGAAGAATCAAAATACCAGAACATTGTATTTCATGCCTAATTAATTTATTCACTAATAGAAAAAATGCTGTCTTTACTAAGAATGGATTATCAGACTATTATGACATAAAAATTGGCATAGACCAAGAAAAAGTAATCTTTCTCCTACTTTGGTATATTTACTTCAATCCACTACTATGTGAAGTTCAAAAATTAAATAAAGGTTACATTATACAATACTTTTAGATCAATGATGTTAGAGTCTTAAATAAGATTTCTATTTTAACACAAATATTAACACTAGCTTTTATGGATGACTCAAATTAGATTGTCAGCTCAAAAGAAGACTTAGAAGATATCCTATCAATAGCAGATAAATTCTACAAGATCACAAAGATGGTCATCAACAAAAACAAATCACAACTCTTAACCAATAGCACTTCTTTTCATATGCTGATCTCCCTAAAATTTAGCTAAAACTTAATACTTATTAAACCAGAATTAGGTTTTATTAGATTTCTTAGAATATGGATTAACATTGCATATTCATCATCATTCGTTAAAAAATAACTCCAAAATTATATTGATATCTTCTGTGTTAACCTTAAAAATAAAGCTCTTACAGATAAACAGCTAATATATATACTAAATATGACTCTGTTTCTAGTCCTTGAGTACAGAATGTAAACAACCCCCTTGTTATTTAAAGAATATCATTCACTCACCTCTCCCATCCAAAAATTAGTGAAACATAATTCTATCTTTGCTGCAAACTTTCCAAACTGTGTATTCAAAAATAGTATTTTTTATAATCTTAATGATCTATAAAATAGAAAAATCAAAGTAATATCTACAGCTATTCTATACCAATTTAACATTAGATCAGTCTACAACACAGTTTCAAGAATCAGACTGTTTTACCTTCAAACTAAATTCTCTTTGCACAAGTCACCTCTTTCCTTTTAAAATAAAAAATTTGACAGGTCTTTTCACTTGAACATCATCAGCATCACTATTAGCCTTCTAAAATATGAGAATATTAATATATCGTTCAAAACTAATACTTCTCTGATAAATAGAATAACAGGAGGAGTTATTCCTCTATGTTCTTTTATACTTATTAAAGATTTTAAAAAATGATTTCTGACCATATCTAAATATGAACTAATTTACCTTGACCAATTTCTAGATAAAAGTGACATCCTCCTACTCAACTAAAAGATATATTGCATAGATCAATATATAAATGATTTAATAGATCTAAAGGATACCCATTATTATACAAATTAGTTACCCATTTAGTATTAAAAAATAATAACAGTAGATTAGTTTTAGATAGATTTAGATTAGATTCTGTTAACACTAACTATAGCGAGAATAATTATATAGAATTTAATATAGATAATAACAGAAAGAAAGAATTCATCAGAAAATTAATAAAAAAGTTCAACAAACAAAATACAGCCATCAACTAATACTTAATCAAAGCAGATAATTACCTGCTTCTGGATAATACATATAATAATAATTCAATCATTCTGTATACTGGATGTGAAATCAATAGACCACTACTCATGAAATTTTGTTGAAACCCTTCAGATATCATGACTAAAAATTTACTCCAATCAAAAACATTTTATACGTTTATAGTTGAAAAGTTGACAAACTGGTAGTTCTCAAAACTAAAAAAGAACATCCTATTAAAAATAACAGAATCATAAGGCAGTCTTCTAAATAACTATTAAAAGCACATAAATTTAGGCTCTGTGATCAAATATTAGATGACCTCATCATCACAGCATCACAAGAGATTCCTTCAGCATCTTCAAATATCATTCTCATCAAATAATGTATTATGAAAAAGTTCTACCAAATTAACTGATCTCAATCACTAAATCAATATCAAATTCTGTACTAATTCAGATCTATACAGAAAGATCACTAATCAACCTGTCATCAAGTATCTGTAAAATAGGGATAGGATAGATCATCCCAGAATCCTCATCTCATAATTACAATATCTTCAAAGTAGCTATCACTAACTTACTATTGTCAACCAGAGCGAAACTGTTTGCACTGCTTACTGTCATCATTGTTTGTCCTCCTAAATCAAATGTTTTAGTATTCTTAGATAGTCAGGCAATTATAGACAGTTTTAACAATTTCATTATTATAGACAGCTTCACCATTAAAAGAAGAGAAAAAATTCCTAACTACATGATTTGAATCTTACTATCACGTATATGCAAAGTATTACAGTTATCGGTCAATTTGTTTAAAGTTATAAATAATTCAGATGATTATTATAATGATATAGCAGATAAATTAGCAAAAAAGGAATTTCTACAATCTGCTCTTAGTATTAATATTACTTTTGAAGAACTTTAGCTACATTTATCAATTGAAAATGTTCCAATTGAATCCTCCTCAAGAAAAATTTGGAAAGATCTAAATACTTCACTTCAATTCTCTATATTTCTTGATCTTAATAGGTACTCTTAACTATAGGATTATTTTGATATTATAAATATATACTGAAAGAGCTTCATTCAGTATACAAATACTAGTAATAAAGATTCTGCTGCCATCACATTGTTAGAGTTAAAAAAGCATAAATCCTTCAAAATTAAGTATATTTTAGATAAATTACCTATATTGTTTAATCTGACTCGTAGAAGGTAGAACTATATAGTAGTTAGAAATACTCATCTTATTTTTACGAAAGTGAAGATTTGATTCAGCTTTGGAGATGCTCAGCTAGAATAAATACGAACAAAACAATTTATTGCTCAATATTAACATTTGTTGAATCCCTCATCTTGTCAAAGCTAGGGAAAAACATTGATCGAATAATCCTTTTTATGACTATCAAGCAGAACGTCTTATCCATTTTGACCTGACACTGAATTTCAAAACATTCATCAACATATCAAAGGGTTTCTTTTCCTTTAACCTATTTCATTTACTTAGAAGATTATTTTCTTCTAAAAACTTATCTGAAATATTGATCAACTCAGCAAATTTTATAATACCTTACTCTATAAAGAAATCTGGATCAATAGATACACTAATATGGTAAAAAAAGAAAAAAGAAAAGAAATCTCTGTCAATAAGAAAAAACATCGTGATAAAATCAAAAGTATACCTGGTCTAAAACTTATTACTAAATACTTTAACCAGTAAAAAGAATAGATCATTTCAGCTGTAAAATTTGGATTTAACTAATCTGATTTTTTAATGGATACAGACAACTTCATTTGAATTTTTTATTGAATACTTAATCATTAGATATGGATCTTTTTGATTAGTTGAAGAAATTTTTCGATGATTGATCAATTCAAACAGACTTAAAATAAAGCTATGGAGAATAGTTGTAGTTTTTATTTTTTGTTTTTATTTTTAATTTTACAGTTATTTGTATATAATTATTTGTATATCATTACTTAAATTTAATAAAATTGCATAATATCACATCATTAAAAAAAAATAAAATAAAAATTAATTACCCTTCACAAAAGATCATGGCTTCTTATTCATTACTTTTTATGTTACATATACGTGGCTATATAAATTATTTCCTTTTTTGGTAATATTCTTTTACAAAAAATTGTTTTTTGGTAATTTTGGTTATTATATGAAAATGTGTAGTGTAACCTTAATTTTAAATGTGAAAAAGATTACTATATTAGGATATAATCAATATTTTGACTATTGTAATAGATTTTGATTCTTATAATGCATATTGATCCTTATAATTGATTTCAACCTCGTAACATAATTTAACTTTTAATTTTAATTATGGTTTTAAAGTTGAAATATTTCAACTTTTGAATTTTATTTCAGTTTTATATATATTTTCTTCATCTAATTTTGATAGTTGAAAATATATTTCTATTATAGAAAGTAAAAAAATCAGTTTATTATTTGAAAAGTTGACTAAAATTCAATTTAAATTTCAAATTTTTCTTCATTTAATTTTAATAGTTAAAGGTATATTTCTATTATAGAAATAAAAAAAATTGGTTTATTATTTAAAAAGTTAACTATTTGATTGATAAAATTTAACTTAAGTTCTTTTATTTTTAGGATAATTTTTTTTGACATTTTATAGTATATAAAAAGAAAAAATTGGAAATGATTATAAAAAGATAAAGTTTAAGTTGAAATAATTTTTTAAAAAATGAAAAAATCAAGATTATTTATATAAATATTCCTATATATATTAAATCAATATCAATAAAATTGTCTTTTTAATTTAGCAAGTTCTCTAAATATTCAATATTATTTTAATAAATCAGTTTAATCTGAAAGCTCAGTTTATTGAAATAATAATACTATTATATCTAAGAACAATAAAACTATTATACCTAAAATTATCATTCTTTAGAAATAATAATATCATTATACCTAAAGAATGAAAATAATATTATTCCTTAGTAATGATAACTATCATATCTAAGGAATAATAATAACATTATTTTTTAGAATAATAAATCTATTATATCTAAGAAATGATAAAACTATCATATCTAAAGAATAATAAAACTATCGTATTTTATAATAATAATACTATTATTCCTTAAGAATGATAATATTATTATACTAAAAAATGATAAATATATTGTACTTAAGAAATAATAAACTATTGTATCTAAGAAATAATAATATTATTATTCCTTAAGAATAAAAAAATATTGTACTTTAAGAATGATAAATACATAATACTTAAAAAATGATAAAATTATCATTTTTTAAAAATAATAATACTATTATCCCTTAAGAATAATAAAACTATCATATCTAAGAAATGATAATACTATTATTTTTAGAAACAATAAATGTATTATACCTAAGAAATAATAATACCATCATACCTAAGAAATGATAAAATTATTATACCTAAGAAATGATAAATATATCATATTTAAGAAATGATAATACCTAAGGAATGATAAAATTATCATATCTAAAGAATAATAATAACATTATTTCTTAGAAATAAAAAAATTATTATTTCTAAAGAATGACAAAACTATTATATCTAAAGAATGATAAAACTATTATATCTTAGGAATGATAAGACTATCATATCTAAAGAATAATAATAATATTATATTTAAAAAAATAATAAAACTATTGTACCTAAAGAATAATAATATTATCATTCCTTAGAAATGATAAATGTATTGTATCTAAGAAATAATACAATTATTCTAATTAGATACCAATTAGTTATAAATAAGATAGATTAAATTTTAGCTGATTTTTGATATATATTGGCTATAAATATGCTAATTAGCTATAAATAAAATAGATTAAAATTTTGGTCAAATTTTAACTGATTCTTGATATATACTAATTAACTAAGCTGATTTTTGATAATTTGCTGATTTTAGGCTAATTTTAAGCTAATTTTTTGCATATTTGATTTTTGATTTTAATCAGTATATAAAAGTATAAAATAAAAAATATTATTATATAGGACCTTTATAATAGAAAAAAAGAAACTACCAAAAATAATTAATTTTACTTTTATATGTCAAATATAATTTTTAGATTAAAATATTTCAGGTTTAGCATTAATTTAATTTTTATTTTTTCAGCTATTTTCTTTTTTTCTATTGTAAAGGTCATATTATATTTAAACGGATTATATATATTCTAAAAATCTTATAAAACTATTTTATAACATTAATAAAATCTTTTAATTACATTTTTAATATTTTTACTTTTAAAATGCTTTTGTTTTACTTAATTTGTATTTTATAATAATTATAAAATATATTTATATAATGATTATTTAAGAATTTGAAAATTACTCGCATTTTTACTATTTTTGATGATGTTATTAAAATATGCTAAAAAATATTTCAAAAAAATAAAAATAAAAGCCTAAAATTACTAATATGTAATATTATTGCTAGTAATATTAATGTAAATTTTTATGCTATCAGCAAGATTGATAATACATAAACTTAATACATTGATATTTTTTAAAAGACGATTTCCTTTCACTTATTTAGAATATCTATAATATATCTAATATTTATCAATTCAAGCTATAGAATAAATTATCTTCTGTATTATTAGTAAAAATAAAAGAAAAATGTTTTCTATATTATTAATAATTAGTAAAAATGTAGAAAAATATCTCCTAAATAGTTAAATAAAGAAAGTTTATAAAACTATTATTTTTTTGAATAATACCTTACTATCCTAATCTTTTTTTTCTAATCCTTCTTCTATATACTTTTTATCTAAAACATCTTCAGAAAATTCAATGCTAAATAGTAACTTACTATCTTATAAAACTTTTTCAGTTTATATAATAGGAATCAGGATTGGACAATAGAATAAATAACTAATAAAAAATTAAAATATTATTTTAATCTATTATTCTATTAAAAAAATGAGCATTTTCTATTAATTTATTTTCACATGATTTATTTTAAAACATAATAAAAATAGATTTATGTTTAGATTACTGATAATATCTAAAGTTTTAATAATTTTTTAGACGTATTTTTAGTATATTTTTAAGTTATATAAATATTTTATCCTTTTTATTTTATTATTCAATTCTTTTTTTTTTAAAAAGTATTGATATTCCCAACCTAAATAAATAAATCAATTAAATTTATTATCTAAAATTTTTTTTTAAAAATTAAAATTAAAATTATATTTAATTAATATAATAACTATAAAAATTTTCTTAGTATTGATAAAGTTAATTATATACAAAATAAAACAATATACTCTAAATAAAAGTTCAGTAAATAATATATTTGATTTTTAAATAGTTTGCATCAAAAATTGATGGTTTTTATTTTATTATATCTATTATTTAACAATCAATCTTTAAAGTAATAAAGATCATAAAATTAAAAAGAATAGAAAGAAATTAAATAAATCTATAATAAAAATTGATACAATAATAAAAGATTTATAAAATTAATTGTTTCTTATATAAAATAACACAAAATTTATAATTATAAACTAAATATTAAAGAATTTAATCAGTAATATATAATAATACTTCTAATATACTAAAAAATAAATCAACTAATAATTATTTTATTATAAGATCATTAGCAAGATGTAAAATTTATGAAGATACTGCTAATTAATTTTGTAAATCTATATCATGAATTAAAGAATCATATTTTTCATTTAATGTTAAATCTATCTAATGTTTAACTATTATTTTTTAAAATATTTGTAAATTTTCATTTTCATTATCTAAATCATCACTATTATTATTATTTTTATTAATATTATTATTGTAATTATTATTATTACTTAAATTATCTACTAGCATATTATTATTTATATTTTCTGTTATCTTTTTATTAATAGTTTGATGATTAACATTATTATTTTGATAAAATTTTTTTCAAACACAAATATTTCTCTACATAATTAATTAATTTTTAAAATTTTAGTATTTTATATATAGTATTATAATAGAATAAGATATTTAATAATAAATAAATCAATTAAAATAAATAATAATAGACAGTCTTATAATCAATTTCTAATTAAAGTATGAATATTTTTTATTGTAAAAAATAATCACTTAATAGAAGTAGAATTAATATATATAATAAAAATACTATATACAACTTTGCTAGCTTACTTTCATCTTGCAACTGCATTTCAAAAATTCAATAATATATCATATTATAATAGTAAATCATTCTTGATAAGGAAAATTTTCTTAATTATAATCTTCAAAATCATCTAATATTGATATAAGTTTTTGTTAAAATCATGCATTATAATAATAAAAGAGCTATATTTTAATTGTTTTGAGAGTTATACATGAATATTAAAAGTAAATCTTTTAATCTATAATATAGATATAACTAAAATAAAAGTATTAATAATGATTACTTTCATGAAGACTATCTTTTTTCTATTTGTTGCATTATATGTTATCTAAAATCTAAGTTTAAATAATATTTATAAAGATTTACAAATATTTAAAATAATGTAAATCTTTATAGAATTGAATATTATTACATTGTAATTTATTAAGTACACTATATAAAGGTATAAGTAAATTTTAGAAATTTTCAATATTTATTCAAAATAAATTATTTTTTATAATTGTATATAGTCAACTCTCTATAAATGCACCCCTTGGGACTGAACATAAACGTGCATTTATAGAGGGTGTGCATTTATAAAAAAAAATTTTTTTTTGAAAATTTTATAAATTTTATACAATATAAATATTAAAAAAATATAATTAAAACAATTAAAATGCAAATTTTATTATAAAATTTATTGAATAAACTAATTATTAAAATATTGATCCAAAGTAGCTTATTGCATCATATTTTTCTTTTTTTTTTTAATAAATTTTCCAATTTTATCTATTGATTTTATATATTCATTTGCATCCTCTTACTGAAATAAAAATGTATGAATATTTTTCAAACTTTTTAATGCTACATTAATACTAACAGTTGAAACTTCTGTACTATCATTCATATCATCTAAATTGTCAATACCATCCCTATTTGATTTAAAAGTATTTACAAGTTCTGTAATTATCTGGTCATCTTCAAGAATTTCATAAACATTATCTTCTTCTGAAATAGTAAGAAATTCTCTTACTTTCATTGCATTAAAAAGATAAAAAGTTTTAATTATATTATTAAGCTGCTCATCAAATATCAAATCATTGGCTTTATCAATATCATTAGTTTCATCAATAATAATATTATTATTAAAAGAAAGAATTTTAGTATGACGCTAACAATTTTAAATTGTTTTAATTATAACTTTATCCCAACTTTGAATGATGTATTGGATTGCTTGTAAAACATTCATTTTTAAATTTCAGATATTTTCATCAGCTTTAATTTATTCTAATATCCAACTAAAATTAATATTAAAATAAAATTAATATATTTTTTTTTAATAGAATTCTTTAATAAAAAAATATTAAAACTTACTGAATGTGTAAATGATGATAATGTCTTTTAAAAGGCATAATAACCCCTGCATCTATAGGTTGCAATTTTGAAATTGTATTAGAAGATAAAAAATAAACTTCAACATGTAAAAGTGTTAAACCTTGTAAATTATGACTTGGACAATTATCTAATAATAGTAAAACACATTGTCCATTGTATTTACAAGTCATTAAATAATTAAATTCTTGAAGCCATTCATGAAAAATTATTGTAAGTATCTATGCTTTAGAGTTGCTTCGATATGTCATTTGAAAATTAGAAATGTTAACATTTTAAAACAATGCGGCTTTGCATATTTTCCAATAATCAAAGAAGGTAATTTGTGTGATCCATCTGCATTTACACATAAAGCAATAGAAAGACGCTCCTTATTTTTTTCTTCCAGAAAAATGTTTTGTAGCTAAAGTCCAATCCAGTTCTAATTTATAAAAAATATCAATATTAATATAAATATTATATAAAGTAAAATATATATAAAAAAATACATACCGATAGAAAAGACCTGTCTTATTCATATTATAAATCCACTCAAGTGGATATTCAGCACACTTATTATGCAATAATAGTAAAGCTTCAAGGATAATAGATTGATCAGTAGATGCTGCCTCTTCTTGAAATTTTTCTTGATGAATACCATTGCGTTTTTTAAAATCCTGAAGTCATCCAGAGGAAAACTTCAAAGTACCTTCAAGAATTTCTAACCTATTTGCTAATAATTTTGCTTTTTCAATCAATAATGCATCACTTAAAATCGTTCAGTGTTGATAATTTAACATAAACTCTTTAAGAGCAAGTTCTAGTTCAGGAGAAGTGACAGATTTATGACATTTTTTTTCTGGATGAATAAGGTCTGTGGTAAGTCATTTGTTTTTGCTTTGTAAAATTCGTGTTATAGTAGATTCATTAACTCTAACATCCCACTTTTCTTCAATCCAATTAATATATTAAGTCTGAGTTAACTTGTGTTTATCAGCATATAGACAAAGCTTATATTTTTGAGAATCTGAAAGAGTTATTTTTTTTTTATAAATGACATATTAAAAAGAAAAAAATATAAGACTGAAACAAAAACGCGTCTGGTGTAATTTTAAAATAAAAGACGCAATTAATTAATAAAATAATTTTTACGATATTAATTTAAACAAAAAAAGAAATAGCATCATGAAACAAAAAAAGGAGGCATTGCAATATTTTAAAAAAAGATAATATAATATCATATTAGATAAAAAAGGTAGCATTTTATTTTTTAAAATTAAATCACAAAATCAAAGATATAAAGTTGAGAGTCAAAAGGGCTGAAAGTTGAAATTGAAAGGAGTTGGAAGTTGTTGAAATTGGCAGTTATTATTGTTAGAATTGGTTGCAATTATTAAAGTTAGTTGAAGTTGAAGATGGTTGAAGTTGAAGGAGATAGTTATTATTGAAGCTAGAGTTGTTGAAGTTGATGGTTGTTGAAATTGAAGAGTTAAAGTTGACAGTTGTTGAAGTTTACGGTTGTTGAAGTTTGCGGTTATTAGAGTCAAATTTGTGGTTGATCGAAGGTTATGAAAATAATAAATGATAAAACCTCTGATGAGAAGTTACTAAGCATCAATATTGAAGAAAATGAAAGTAAAAAAAGAAAGTATACTTTTATATTTTTTATTATTTTTGTTTGAAACGAATTTGCTAACTTTTTTTTTTATGAACTATGGCAGAAGATGTATGATGATGAAATGTTTACGATAAGACACGTGTCTATAGTATTTATCATGTGAGTGCATTTAGAGAGATGTTTACATATATGGTCCAGACTAAAAAATCATTGCACAGTGTGAATAGAAAGGGTGTACATTTAGCACTAAGTCTTGAATTTGAGACTGGACTAAAAGATGCATTTATACAGGGTGTGCATTTATAAAGAATGCATTTATAGAGAGTTGACTGTATATATCTTTAATAATTATTTTTTCATTATATTGTTCATTTTGATATTTTATTATTAAAATCTAAATATTTAACATTTATTATTATTTTATTATATAATATTATAAAATTTTTTAAAATTTTTACCTATAATGCTAATTTACTAGCAATTAAACTTAATAAGTAAGTATAATAACTATTCTATCTTGTATCTTCAAGATAAATATAATACAATAGATATAGTATTTTTAACAGTTAATTGATAAACTTTAGATTCTTTAAAGATATTACCTATTACCAAATTTACTTAATAAGCAAAATAAGTAAGAAAAATAAGTTCTTAATATTTGCATCTTAAAATTTTTTTAATAATTATAAATTAACATTAATAAATTAAACAAAAAACTTAATTATTAAATAAATAATAAATTACTTTGCAGCTATATATTCTCTAGCTGAATCTATTACTATATATTTTACAATCTATGCTAAAAATAATAGCAAACAATTTTTTAATTTAACATATACAATTTTATAATAAACTTAAATAAAAATTTTTAAAAAAATTGTAAAAGTTATAGTTACAACTTTTATTAATTAATTAATATTTAGTATATAATCCTTTTACATTAATATATACTTTAATTTAATTTATTATACTATTAATACAGTTAACTATTACAACATTATCAAGATCATTTCATTCCTCTTTAATTAAACTAAAAAAAATTTAATTGAAATTTTTTCTTTTGCGTCATTATTTTTTAATCTTTTTTTAATATTTTCTTTAAAATAGCCTAGACATTTTCAATCAAATTAAATCTAAACTATACAAAAGCCAAGAAAGAATCTGACCTAGAAGGTAAATTTTTAAGTTTCTTTAAACATCAATAGACTTGTATTTTGAGTCATTATCTAAGCTTAGAAAGTTTTTAGCAAACAGTTGTTTTAATTTTCAATCTTTTTCTTTTAGAATAATCTTCAATTTTTCTGCTATAATGAAATGATCATGCTTAATGATTATTCTGACTTGGTAATGTTTTTTAAGGGTTAATTTTTGTAGACGATCAGATCGATGAATATCTGAAATTTTGTCACTTTTTGCAAAGTGATAACATATCTCTTACATGAACGTAAATGAATTCTAGTTTGACTGGAAATTTCCTTTGCATTACATATATTTTACATCCAAAGAAATTTAACAGCTTTGCAATTTGCTTTAATAGATATAAATAGCATTTAGTATAATGGTAAGAGAAAATTTTATTTTTGAAATCATTTTTATTTTATTTATTTTTTAAATAGCATTCCATTATCCAATTCAATCTAATAAACAATAGGACAAATCAGAATAATGGAGATGATTCAGCCAAATAAAGATATGACTTTTCCACTACCATTACTTTTAACACAAACTGTATATTAAATTCATAATTATCTTTTAATCATAATTCTATTTGTGCCATAACATCATGTGTTTGTGAATATTTAATAGATTTGTCAAATACATTTCAAATCATACTTTAACCTGATGATGTAATAAATACAGTAGCAAAAATTGATTGATTGTTTGTATTTCTCTATCCATCCAATAAAACTGTTACTCCAAATTTATTAGCTTTAACAATTTCTTGTATTTTTAAAGTAGTCTCAATTGATGCTTTGTTAAGAATTCTAGAACTTAATTCTTTTCAAGATGGTAATTTCAAATTAGGATTAGCAAAGGCAATCATATTTTTAATTTTAGGATTATCAACCCAATAAAAGGGAAATCCACAAAAGATTGTAGAACATAATACTAAATTTTCCCAATATTTTTTTGATTCATTAACAGATTGTTGAGAAATTGAAGTTTTTAAATTTAATAGTTGAGAATTTTCTGATTCATCTAATATTAATTAATTATACAATTTGTAAAAATTTAATAAATAATTATATTCTGGATTTCATCATTTTTTTCTTCAATTTCAATTTTTTTCAATTTCCTGCCAAGCTTCTTCACTTAATTGTGCTTTAAAATGAACACATTTTTAGATGTCTTCTGCAAGTTTCACGCTTATTTGTAAAAGGTTTTATTGGAATAAAACTTGCCATAGCGTTATTACAAGATTTACATATTGCACCTTTATTTTTTCTTCGGTTATAATAAAATAAGATGTACATTGATGTTTTTCTTTTCCACCAAAATGTGCCATAAAAGAAAATTTGAATAAGAATTGATTAAAATTCTTATTTGTATAAACGAAAACTTCACATTGTTATTTAACAAAAATCCTAGTAGACAAAGTAATAGAAAATTCATTAACGTTAACTCCTGCAATTTTTTAATAATTGTTAATGGCTAGAGCCAATCAATTTTATTTATGCATACTGCGTTCAATAGAATAATAGAATAACAATAGAATAGTTTTATTGGTTCCAAATTCAATAAATCACAGTTTATTGCCAACCAAAGTGCCAGTCCCGAAGATCAGTGGTAATAAGTTAGTGTAAGAGGGAATTAAAAAATGCACTATTTATCACTTCGAATTACAATGAGAAGGTTCGTTCCGTACTTTCATCACCTATTACTTCGTATTCAGGCCTCATACTGAGTTCTTCCCATGTAGAATCTTGATTGCGGTATGAAGAATTGCCTCAACATACTATCCACGACCAAAGGCCCATAATTTTTTAACCTGACTAAAATTTTCGCCATACAATGCTCGAGGTGCTTGTCAGAGTCTTGAATTCGTGGGTTTGTAGGGAAAATAATGGGATAATGTCCGTACCATTGGAGTCAATGCCATACTTTTTCAAACTGCGGTACGACGAGAATCATCTATTACTTATGTGTTAAATAACCACGTAACTCATATTACCGTGTCATACATATTATTTAAAAAAAAAGAAAATTCTTTTTTTAGTTAATTTAAAATAGACTTAATAAAACTATATTTAATTGAGCCCGAAAATAATAAAATCAATGAATTGTTTAAATAATACATTTGTGAAACTCAATTGGCGTAAGATATCAGTTCTGTCCTGCTTCTTTTAGATAATACGTGGGAAGGTTGGCTTTTGAATATATTACTTTAATCGATATTCATTTATATAATTTAGTATAATCATAAATCAATAAATAGCTTCTAAATATTACAATTGTGAAACTCAATTGGTGTTAGGGATATAGTTTATTTGATTTTTCCTTTATAATTAGCTATTTTCTGTAATTTGTAAATGTTGGAATTTACGATCAAATTATCGAAGGTAAGTATTATTAATTTACTAGTTTACTAATTATCCTACGAAATATTTTAACTATTGTCGTCTTTTAGTTTTTTTTTACGGAGAAAGAATAATGGCATTAAGAAATAAATCAATTATTTTATTTGTTCTTATTGCTATCTACTTTACATCAACGTCATTATCTCAGACATCTTGTTCTTTGTGTGTTCGATGTCCTATGGGAAAATTTGAATGTAAATATATTGTTTATTAAGATGCAATATTCAATTGATTCACTTTGCTAATATTTATTTTATTAATTCTAAACAAAATTAGGTTCCTGTAATAATGATAATTATTTTTATGAAAATCAATTTGGAAACTGTAACTGTCAAACCGGAGGATATACTTCTGCGTCAGCCTTTCCAAATGGAAAGTGTCCCACTGGTAAAGAACCAGGTCCAAATGGTATCTGGGTAGGACATACTTGTAATTGTAGTAACTAAATTTTACGATTTTTATGTATTATCTATATGATAAAATGTTTACATTTCACATATGTTATATAATGATCATCATATATTATTATTATTTTTCAATAAATTGAAAGTGCAAATAACGGAAGAATTATCTAAAAAATCTACACAAATCTCAATATCATCTTAATATAGTCGTGATCAAACACTGCCATCAACGTTCAGATACAAATGGAATAGAATTCACACAGAAAAATATACCCTTATTATCTATTTCGCCAAGCCAACATAAAAGTTCACGAATTGTTTATGTAAATTTCCATGCTAAATTGTTTGGAATAACATCCTCTATGTTCATTATGTCTGATTCGGTGCTTACTAATCGTCAGCCTCGGTGGTAATCGCAAATGTTCGACGGGATCGAGATCACAACCTAATAGAACGCTTTTGATTTTTTCTCCTTAGCGAAGTCCGCAAGCACCAGCGCAGGACCAGCCTTCATATCAATATCTCGAAAATCTTGCTTGGTATTTTGAGAAATGCACGACCAGTAATATCTTCATTTTCTAAAATTTTGATAGCCATCTCGCTAAGACCTAAGCCCTGTTCCTGCAAAAATTCTATAAGCTTGGCCGTGTCATATTTTTTAATTTCTTCCGCTAGTGTGACCGTCTCATTTCCAACAGCAGAGATAGAGGTGGAAGCTGGGGTATAAGACGTACTAGTTTCAGACATAGCGTTTTTTATAGTGATATTTAGCTCGGAAAAATAGCGTATTACGTTCCGGAGAAAAAATTTATTCTGCCGGAGGAAAAGCAAACGTTTTTATGTCGCACAGGCATTGCACGTGACCTATTTCTCATATACATCCGATAAAATAATACTTTATTTATAAAATAAAAGACGTTGCCGGAACTTGCTGTTTTAAAATTTTCGTATGTCTATCACAACTTGACCAATTGCTTTTTTATGATTTGTTGCATTGTTTATATTATTTTTACCTTCAATTACTACTATTAATTCAGTCTATAAACGTTATTGATTTTTGAATATAATTATAAAATCTATCTTTGCAGTTGGATCATTTATTGAAGATTTTCTTATATCATAAAATTCATAAGGAGTATATGGCATTAATGATTCTAAAAAAAGTTTAACCTGATTAGTGTATTAGTCTTTACTATTGTTTACTAGAAATGAAATATTAAATTGTGATATGAGTACTTTACAATAGAAAGAGAGAAAATTACCAAAAAAAATTTTTTTTACTTAATTAGCTAATATTATTTTTTTAGTAAAATAATTCAGATTTAACATTAACTCAAAAAAATTTTTTTAGTAGTTTTCTCCTTTTTTTACTACAAATTGTTCATATCAATTGATTTTATTCCTTTAAATACTTTTTCTTTATTTAAAATCTTCTGATCATTTAAAATAATTATACTAATATGTGAGTTGTTATTTTTAGATCTTTTTAATCTTTATATCTTATATTTAAGAAATAAAAGACAATATTTTATATAAACAGATTTTATAATAATAAGGAAATGTATAAAAAAAAATATGAATATTCATTAAAAAAAAATATAATAATAATTTTTTTAGATACCAAGTAACAGAAAATAATTTACAAATAAAATCTATTCTTTTATGTTATAAAATGAAATGATAAAATTATTAGTTTTCATGTTTTAAAACAATATAGCAAGCATAGGAATAAGAATAAAAAATATAAACAAAAGGTAGGTAAACATTAATTAATATAAGAAAAAAGATTAAGTCAAGCTAATTAAATATTATAAAAGTTCTCTCAAATGAATGAATAAATAAATAAAATAAAATAATAGAAAATAATTTTTATATATTTTTTTATGCATTTTGTATATTATTTTTTCTTCAATAAATCCAATTAATTTATTCTATAACTTTATTATCTGATTCTCTTACTTCATCTTTGTTATCTTTAACTTTTTTTTTTTTCTTCAACTCAACTATCTTTTTTTATATATTTTCTTCAATTTTTCGCTCAAGTTATTTTCTTCTAACTTATTCTATAACTTTTCCAACTTCATCCCTTTATACTTTTCTTTTCTAAATCTTTCAATCTCTTTTCTACCTTCTCATAATCTCCTTTATTTTCTTTAATTCTTTTTTTATTCTTTTGTATGTTGCTATTCTTTAGAATTAAAAGATTTAAAATTGATTTTTTAAATTGTAATTTTATAAATTTTGACTAATATAAATTAGTAGAAATATAACTTTGAATTTACATATTTATTTAATATATTTTTAAATGATTTTTTCTGAATTAAATGTATCTGTAAAACCAGACCATATAGTGGATATGTATGCAAGATGTGCTAGATATATGACATATTATTAATATGCATAAAATATGCCAAAATAAAATTTTTATATATAAAATGTATATATTTATGATATTATTTGTGTATAAAAAAATTTTGATATGCTCATATGCACATTATACATGTGAATTTTATATATTATTTATGCTGATCAAGAACTTTTAAGGTATATTAATTTAGTCTTCAGTCTCTGATTAGCTAGTATAATTAATTATACTAATTTGTGATATACCATAGTATGACAAATAAATCTAATCTACTAAAGTCTTTCAAAAATATAATAAAATTGAAATATCATTAATGATAATTTGATGATAAATCACCTAATACTTAATTCTAACCCTAACTCTAAATAATCTCAATTATACCGGTCAGTCATAACATAAGGATAAATTAGTAAATCTGAACTTTTACTGAAAACTAATATTTTATGCTCATTAAATATATCATTATATAATGCAAATTAAAGCATAATATATAACAATTAGTATACTCTATCAAAAATTTTAAATTGCTAAAAATTAAAGCTAATTTTCAATTATATTTGACGTAATATGTATAATATGATAGAAAAATCAAAAAATTACATTATTTTTTAATTTAAAAACACTTTAAGATTTTTGATAATTAACTATAGAGTAAAATAATTCAATTATATTACACAATTTTTTAATAGAAATTTATGAATTAGTATTAAGATTAAGGGTTAGGTATTTATAAAAAAATTATAAATACGAGTTAGTGTTAAGATTAGAAATAAGTGAATTATTAAAAATTAATTACGAATTAGCATTAGAATTGGTTAAGATTAGGATTAATTATTAATAAAATATTATTTATTTTAAATTTATTAAAACTTTATATTTTTTTTGTCATAATAGTTATAAGTTAGGTAATAATAAGAATAATAAATTTTATTGTCTCATATGTTATATCAAGTGAAGTAAGTAGTTATTAAATTCTTAATTGAGAGTATTTAGACTTAGGTCATTATAAAAGATTGTATAATAACACATCTTAATACATATTATATCATATATAAGTAATATATGCGTTTAAAAAAGACAAGTCCAAAAGTGAAACAAACTAACAAATATTTTATTAAGATTATTATTATAGCATAAGTATATGCAATGTGTCACATTTAATCCCACCAAAATATTTAATAAAGTTGACTAGTGATTACTCAATTTAGACTTTAATTATTTTAGACTTAAAAAGTTCTTCTATTTCTTTTTAGCATCCTTTATCTATTTATCAATCATCTCATTTATAAATTTCTATTATTATTTATCTGAATAGTATCAATATTACTTATACTATCAAAGTATTTTATAGCAAATCTCTTTTTTTTTCTTCTTTTAGTTATCCTGATATAGTTCTACGATCCTTGCCTTTATTTATCACTATCTCTACTAGAATAAATATTTTAAATATTTTAACTTTAATATCAAAATAGAATGTGTATAGCTTTAGCTGCATCAATTGCTTCTTAAAAAAATAGTAATAAACATAAAAATTAAAATGCTTTTTATATTTTTACCATTTATCAATATTAAGTGCTACTAACTATTTTATGATTTCTGTAAGAATATTATCTAATTATATTAAGATCGTTTTAGAAAAACCTTTGAACAATCTTTTTAGATTGTTTATGTAAGCTTCAGCATAATAAAGATCTTCATCTATATTATTTTTAATATAAGACTTTTTATATAAAATTAATAATATAAAAAATCCTTTAATTAATTTAGTAAAGGAGTTAACCTTTATATTTAAGAAGATTAAAATATCATTTTCATTAAGTTTCTACTCAAGTTTTTCTTTATAAACTAATTTAATGCTATATAAGAAAGTAAATATTACTAATAAATCAATATCATTCTTTTGTCTAATTCATTTATATTAGATGGAGTAATAACAATGCATGTTATTGTAGAAACTTTTTGTTTCTTCTTTATCAATTTCAACAATTCTTTGAGTGACAAATCTTTCAGTAATAATTCTTTTGGCAAATATAACTTGAGAATGTTCATTTCACTATTACTCATATTTTTGTAGATCTACAAGTTATAGTAACAAAAAAGAAAATAAAGTCAGAATTGAAAATAACTTAAATCAAAGAAATAAGTATTCGAAATATTTTAAAATTCAGTATGTGAAAATCTTTATCAAAATTTTAGATATTATTAGGCTGATATACTGCTAAATTAGTTTGTGAATGGAATCACCAAATTAGCTTTTAAATAATAAATTTTGTTGTCAAATCAGTTTGTAATAAGATCTTATTATAAAATACAACTAGAAAATGGTGACCATTGTTAAATTCAGAATGATTTTAACTAAAAAAATATTGCAAAAACCAATTAATATCAACTCAATTTTTGAGTAAATTAAATGTATAAGAAAATATGTCGTACAGGTATAAAAATGTAAATGTCAAATTAAAAACTTTGAAAATATTTTGAAGTCAAAATTTATGTAAAATATTATTTTATTGCGAACTTTAGATTTATCTTAAATTATTATAACCTAATGCATAATTTATACTATATAAAAATTATAATATATATTTTAATAGTAATATAATACAAAAGATAAAATAAAAAATATATATAAATTGATTTCAATCTCATTTTTATGAAAAAAATGTAAATTAGTAATTACTCAATTTCAGACATTTACTTTTTCAGAAGTATAAAGATTTTTTTAGTATTCTTTGTCCATTTATTAATACTGTTATTTATAAATTTTCTGTTTTTATCTATTTTAATAGCATCAATAATATAATATCTGACATATAAATCTATATTGAATTCAAATTCTCTACTAATCTTTTTAAGATTTCTTATACATATGTAAATTATACATAGCTTCCACAGGTCGAACGAATTTCAATCAGGTACCTTCCTGATCTGTAACTTTTTTTTGATTGGTTAGCTGATTTGTTCAATAGATAAAATTCAGTTTATATTTCAATTAGATATCAATCAGGTTAATTCCTGATTAATTTACTGATTGATGATTAATTCATTTTAAATATTCTAAAAGTAAATTTATTATCCGATTGTGTACTATAATTTATTTACTGATTGTATGTTATAAATATACTTATTGATATATAAATTTTTATAAGTGAAATCATCTATTTATTGGTATAACAGCCATATAAGTGGTTGGATTCCGAGTACCTACTGTAAATTTGCTTGATATAAAATGACTATAAATGTTGTGAATCGGTATAATAGAATCCCTTGATAATTCATGAAATTCATATTTCCATAATTCAATATTACAGCTATTATCATCTATATTTCCAATTCTGCAATGAAACCTTGTTTGCTGATTTAGTGCAAATATATACCACTTGACAAAAGCTAGTTGGTGTATTTTTTTAGTACCATTTGGAAACTCAACTAAGTACTCAAAATAAAATTGCATTCAGCTGAGATAAATATCAACGGCATCATTTTTATCTATGAATTTGGCTAAGATATTTGAACTTCTTTAGTATCGAGATGCAAGTATAGATCCAAATATTTCTGTAATAATCTGAATACGACCAAACTGATTTACAACTGGCAGTATAACAATTTGTTCATTTGATGATAAATCACTACTGGTAGCTAGCTCAGCAATCAATACAAAGTTCCATTCATCATACGAATCATTATATTATTTTACCAGAAGCTCATATATATCGTCAGGCAGTGATATCTGATTTTTTCTTGGAGTAAGCATTTTTCCAGGAAAATTTTCGCTTCTAGTAATAGTTTCATTAACATTTTGACAGAATACTTGCATGAACTGGTAAAGTTTAAAAGAATCAAATTCTGATAAACTTCTGGTTATTGATCGAGGTTGAATTATAGATAGTGCGTCAACTAGTTTTTTATTATCTGAATTGGAGGATATTAAATCATCTAGGTGGCAATTTTACATAATAATTTGTAACAATTCCGGTTCAATTTGCCACCTACTATTAGGAAGAGAACCTATAATAAACTGTCATATAAGCATAATTCTTTATTCAGTTTTTATTACTTTAAAATCTTACCCAAAACTCCATTCAACCTCTCAAATGCATAGCATCAAAAAGAGTATAGAGGACCGTAATCTTGGCAACATTCTGTAAGGTATAGAGAAAGGTGAATGTTTGGAGTTATTGCCTCTTATCCATAATTTTCTTCAATTAGATGGGCTACAGTTAACAATCGGAAATGAGTCTCATCCAATGCATTGTTATCAATTGTTCGACATACAAGTAATGAACAGACTCTAATAAAGTTAGCTAAAATTTTCTGATCATCACTATCTAAAAGATCCCACATAATCGGAGTGGCATAAATCATTATAAATGATTTTTACTAGTCAGCTGTAAAGCCAGAAAAGCCTTTTCCAGTTACGATTTTATACGGGATCTGGCCTAGATCAGTAGGTAATTTTATAGCCTTTGCTCATTTTTCCATTTTTTCAAGATCATATTTTCCTAATTTTCCGCCATCAATCTACAATTTTTTTATTATCCAACGTGCTATTTCCAAAAAAAGACAATGCATTAAATCGATGACTAAATGCTTATTGGGTTAAAATATGGTAAGCAGAGCATTTATGATCATCGAACAAATTTTGTATTAACATGACGTTTTCTTTCCTCATTCGTTTTGCAATACCTCCAATATTTAGCATTCTGTCGATGTTCATCTAAGTCTTTTTGGATGAACCAATCGTTCATGTCATTAAATCCACTAAAATTGGGTTTTCCTTCATTAGCTACTTTGTAGCACCGGTGGCAACTAACTAATGCTGAAATATGATCACACAGTTTCCTTACAGCCGAGATGTCACTCGAATAACAAATAACTGCAATACGAATTTTCCTTCCTATCGGATACATATTGGTTTGAGGTAAATAAATCCCATTCCAGAACTCTAATAATTCGGTAATAATAGGATTAAGATAATGGTTAATCCTATGGAGTTTTACTTCTTTTGGTCCTGGTAAAAGTCCAAGAAATAACATATTTTCTCGTTTAAACCTAACTTCACAGGGAAGATTACATATTACTCCATAAATAGCATCTGTGCTATAAAGTGAAGCTTCAAATGGTTGAAACCAGTCCAAATTTAGCATGATTCTAAGATTCGAATCAGCAGTATCATGTGTAAAAAATCGGAAATTCATATCATCAATAGATGACGGAAAGTTTTCCAAACTTCTCCGTCATAAATATCTGTAAGTAGGCCAGTTCCAGTGATCTGATTTATCCATTTTTGTAGTAGTTCTTCAAATCCTGGACGTTGATACATCATAGTTAATTGCATTTTTAAGGATGGCAAAGGATATATCATTTTTGGCTTTCTGATGTTGTCTTTTATTGCTAGAATCAACTTTGTTAATTCGGCTTCACAAGGTCATCTTTGATTTTGCCTTAGATGATTAGGGAATTCTACATAGATATATTTGAATCCATCTTTTGATTGACCGGATGGTAAAATTTCAGAAATTTTATACAAAGCATTGCAATCTGAATACACCACATATGTATTTGTTTGTTTACTGATTCCTAACAGTTTTCTTAACATGTAAGAGCTGGTTGGAAAATCTTTAAACCTTATATCATCGATATCCAGTAAAACCATTCTAAAAAATTTAACTAGTGAATCTATGACTACGTCTGACAGGCGAAATCTTGACTGGTATTTAAGAATCCATATTAGTATCCATGTATCATTGAAGCTTATGTTCATATTTAAGTTAAAGTCAAAATCATCAAAGTTGTTAAAATCAGGAGCAGTAAAATCTTCAAATAGAATATCATCTTCGCTTAAATTATAACCATCTTCTTGTTCTGTTTCAATAAAGTTTTCACTATCAACCGTATTTTCAACATCTTTATAATCTTTTTCAATTGGGCTTAGTTCTTTTTTATTATTCTGGTCAGAAATCGTATCACAAAATTTATAGTATTATTTTCTCCTTTTTGGTATATCAATCGGTGTATAATCATCATCATCACTAGAAGAACTATAAGTTAAATTTTGGTTTTCTTTAGCTGGTATGATTTCTTTTTCTTTTTCCTTTCCTTTTGATATTTTTTTTGAAGTTGATGCCACATTAATACATTTACTTTCGGATTTTTTTGATTGAGAAGATTTATAAGACTCAGAAGCCATTGTCTGATATTCATTATATTCATTCTGATGTCTTTCAAATGTTCTAGGATCTACCTATTTACTACTGTGGTAACGTAATATGCAATTACATTCAACTAAATCTCTAGTTCTAGGACCAGTTTTGGTAATATTAGAATGATCTTTATTAATACGGCTTCTTTTTGGTCTTGACATTTTTAAACTTTGGGAAAAAGCTAGTAAGTAATTTACAACAATATCAATTTGTTTAATATTTATTATATACTTATACATAATATACAGTTTATATATATGAGTTTTAATAGATATTTAATTAACAACTCAAAAATTAAAGCTTTATATTAACTGTTTACTATTAATGATTAAATTTGCATATATCACATCATTAGTCAGAATTATACTTTAAATTTATATATAAAGAGATTGTTTACATATTTTACGATTTTTAACTCTTTATTATCTTTTCTCGTCTAGCTCAATATCATAAACACTTAATTATTTACTTTAAATAATAAACATGACCAGTAATAAGAAGTCCAAACGCCCTCTTTATGACAATAATAAACAAGATGATAATGAACGAGAAAGACCACTAAAACGCGAAAATACAAAAACCAAACGCGATTTTATTGTTTACAAAAAACAAAAAAGTAACAATAAGAAAAGGTAAATCTTTTTTGAATAGTATAGTTATCAACTAATGGTTTTAATTTATTATTTATTGGATTTTATAGTACAAAGGAAATATATCAAGATAACCAAGTATCAAATCAAAAGAAGCATATACCCGATTCAATTGACATAATTCAAGAACAAAGAAATAATGATCAAGGTATATTTATTATTTATATATTATTTATATATATCACATTAATAATCGTTTTCTTGATTGATTTCTTAATAAAAAAATTTTTAATTTAGTATTTACTTTGCAAGCACAAATAGATGATATAAAAAAATTGCTTATGATGACGCTTGAAAATGACAAAAATATAAGAGAACATTCCATCACACCCCAATATAATTATGAACAGACCAGTTCTTCAAAAAACACAGATAAGGGTTTATCCAAAACTCAACATGTGTATGGATGAGCCAGTTCTTCGAAAAGTGCAAACATAGTATCTGAAAAAACGTCTGCAAATACTAATAGAAAGGGTTCGGTAATTCTTCTAGATTTTGATTCTGAACAAAGTGATAATAGAAAAAATCAGAAAAGAGTAAATAATATAGTAACCATAAAAAGACCTAAAACCACTCCTTCACGTCAATTAAAAATACAGCCAATTAAAGAAAAAGGTTTTGAATCTAGAAAAAATCATTCTAATCAAGAACAAAATAAGCATCGATCCTCCACTCTACACTTATATCCAAATACCTCTTCACATTCATATTCACCTGATTCTTCCTTTTCACATTCATCTTCACCCGGTTCTTCCCCTTCACGTCCATATTCACCGCCTACAAATTTATATCTTTTTTATGAAGATATGAACAAGAAACTTAGGGATGCATTAAGAGTAAATTAATTTTTCTTATTTGTATAAATTGTTATAATACATATTCTTAATTTCTTCTTGCTATTATTAGAATGAAATAGTTGGGATTGTTAAAAGGCTTCTGGTAGAATACCAGCTGGATATTAATAAGACTTATGAAAATCAAAAGGATATCGTTAACAATCATATAATTTCTGTTATACAAAAGACAATTAATAAGAAAACATTTCCAGTAGTTGATGGTGTAATCAAGCATATAATTCATGAACAACATCATCATAAAAGAGAATATGTTCTAAATCAACAAAGAGGTACTGATTGGAATGATAATGAAAGAAAAAGGAAACATGCTAATTCGCGACATTTTGAAATAAGTAAAAAATCGGCTGTTCTTTATTAATAAAACATTCAATTTTTATCATTTTTGTATTATTAGAAATGAATCCATCAAGCGAAAACAATCAATAAATTATTGAATTTAAAAAATCCTTTAATTGAAAAGTTTCGTATTAATGAACTTCAACTGATTCAAATTGATAATCAATATCATAGTCCAGAGGTATCAGAAACTGACGAAGAAGATTCTAATAAACGGAAAATCGTCATCCAGGATCTCAGCTGGCGATCACCCACGGTATGTTTGTTTATAGCATTTTTTTTTAAAAAAATAGAAATACACTTATTACTTTTTCTCAATATACAGTCAACCCTCTCTACAATCACACCTTATATAATCACACCCTCTTTATAAGCACACTATATTTTAGTTCTGATTTTTTAAAATATAAAAACCCTCTTTATAATCACATATTAATTATAATCACTATCACACCAATTATTCAACCGATATTATTAGTTAATATAATAAAATTTCCCTTTATATAGTCACATTATCACGTGATAAGATATAGATAATATAACTAAAAATATTATACGCGTTTTTATTTTCGGTTAATAGAGAAAATGATATACGCGTTTTATCTTCTTTTAGATTAATTTGGGTTGATAATCTTATAATCAATCTTTTTTTTAAAAAAAATTCTTTTTTTCTTTCCAACTTTTTGCTTTTTAAAATTAAATATTTTTAACGAAAATACATTTTACACTCTTTACACTCTTTTTTATAATGTTTCCAACTAATTTCAATAAATCAAAAAGAACTCGTACCTCTGTCAATATTAATGTAAAAAAAGAAATATGTGAATATATGTCAGCTAATCCTCATGTAAAACAAGGTGCTGTTGCATCATATTTTAATGAAAAATATAGTGGTAAAAATATAAATAGAACAACTATTACAAAAATATGGCAAGAGCGCGAAAAATGGCTAGTTGTTGAGTCAAGTTCACAAAATTTACATAAATTTCGTCATCGTGCTACCCAATTTCCTGAACTTGATAAAATTTTACAAATTTGGATATCTCAAGTAGTTGCAGCTGGACTTCCTCTAACAGATTTAATTTTACAACAAAAAGGAATAGAACTTGCACAAATGTTGAATATTAGAGAGGATCAATTAAAATTTACTAACGGATGGGTGTGGAGATTTAAACAAAGAAATGGACTTCAAAGATATAATTTTTCTGGTGAATCAAATAGTGCTCCACTTACAACACTTCCAGAAGAAAGATTACGTTTGCGTGCACTTTTGTCATTATATAATAAAGAAGATATTTACAATGCTGATGAAACTGGTCTTTTTTTTCGGATGGAGCCAAATCAAACACTTAGTACAGGAGCTATAGCAGGTCGTAAGAAGGTGAGATTTAATTATAATAAACTTAAAAAAATTTTATTGGTTATAAATTTTTTAAATAAATTTTATTTAATTAATTTTATAGGATAAAACCCGAATGTCTATACTTTTTTGTGCAAATGCAACAGGTTCTCATAAGCTTCGTCCTCTTGTAATTGGAAAATCTCTTAATCCTCGGTGTTTTAAAAATCTTAACAAATCAACACTTTCTGTTACTTATCGAGCTAATTCTAAAGCATGGATGAGATCTGATATATTTGTTGAATGGATAAAAGATTTAGATTATTATTTTCGAACAATGGAAAGGAAGATTTTGCTTCTTGTTGACAATGCTGGATCTCATTTTAATCCAAAAATTTTTGAAGAGGATAATACTACCGAAAATGAATCTAATGATGAGGAAGGATCTAATTATGGAGATCAAAGAAAAAAAACAAAAAAACAAAAAAAAAAAGTAAAAAAAATACCCGATATTACTCTTACAAATATTAAACTTGTTTACCTTCCACCAAATACTACCGCGCATTTGCAACCTATGGATGCTGGTATTATCCATAGCTTTAAAGCAAAGTATAAACAAGAATTTTGTAGAGATTTAATTCGTAAATTTGATTTTGGGATAAATCATATAAAGTAAGTTATAAAAATCTATGATTATTTTTTATTTTAATAAAATATAACAAATTAATTTTGTTTATTTATTTATTTATTTATTTAGTAATAAGTTAAATGTTAAAGAAGCAATAGATTATATTGCTGAGGCTTGGAATAATGTTACTCCAACGACTATTCAAAATTGTTGGACGAAAACGGGTATACTTTCGTCTGATAATGAATTTGTTGATGATGATATAAGAGAGCAAGATAATGAGGAAATTGCTGGTCTTCTTAATGCTTTGCCAGATGCAGAAGGAATACAAGAATATTTTCAAATAATTGATCAAAATATACCAACTGAGGAATTTCTTACTGATGAACAAATAGTTAATATGGTATTAACTGAAGAA
>CAJVPQ010000166.1:0-36057 GCA_910591825.1 Funneliformis caledonium
ATTAATTATATTAAATTTATTTTATTTGTTTTGTATAGCCGGGATACTATGGTTCAAAAGGATTAAATGTTATTAGCGATGTACTTTCAGAACTTTTCTTATTTAATAACATTTTAACATACGATTTAACTCATCCTAAAAATCCAGTGAATTTTTTGCAAGAAGTTTTAGTTCCTGAGACTGCATTATGTTTAATTTCTCAGGACAAAGGCAATATAGCACTTGAAGAAGCTAGAAAAATCATGGAAGATAGCGGAGACTTTGGTGCTTATGTACATAGAGAATAGTCTTTAAATAAAATTAATATAAAAGAAAAAAGAAGAATGCTGTGCTTTTATTATTATTTATTGCTTATTACATGTGAATTTGTTATTAAACTAATTTAACGTTAAATAAAAAAAAGTACAATTTGTTTTAGCTCTATAATAAAACAACTGCTTATTCATAAAGAATTTTTCAAATATTTTGAACTTTGAAAAAAAATTCGCGTCGACGTTATGTTCAATTTTGGACCAATCAAATCAGAGGGGAGTCTACACCCCCCAGGTCTAGGATAAAATCTACACCCGGGGTACAGGTTAAGGATCCATCCCCCCAAAAAAAAAGCGGCAATATCACGTGATATGAAATTGATTCCACGTGACTTGGTTTTAGTCGCGAATTACATAAATAGTAATGTAAATCATACACGAAAACGGTTGGAATTTTTTTATTTAGTTCCTCTTGTGGTTTGTCTTTCACTGTCAAAAATGTCTCATCAAAGAATTTTATCTCGTGGTTCAGAAAACCGCAGGTATCGTAGTTTACTTTCCAAAGAAAAATATAACGAAAATCTGAAGAAAGAGGGTGATATAAACAAGGAAGATTCTTCTAAACCCACAAAGAGAGAAACATTACGTGAAGTAACATATGAACATACAAGATTTAGCACCACCAACAACATAAATGAGCGTAAAGTAAATTATAAATCCTTTCGAGAAACAACTTTTGGAAAGGGTTTATTATCATCTACTAAAAATGAAACCATTGAGAAAATCAAACCTTCTCTCGTCACAAATAACTTTTTCACAGAATTATCTAAAGAAAAATCAAGTATACAACCAAAGATCAACAATAAACAAATCAACACAGTTGATAAAGTTGAGGATGTTAACAATAGGAATGATAATATTCTTAAAAATATTTATTCCAAAGTTGACAAGATTGTTGAGGTTGAAAATTATTTTGAAAATCTTTATGGAAAAGATGGAATTAAAGGCATGATTGTTGAATTTTATGATCTTGAATCGATTAAAGAAAAAAGTTTTCACCTTCCTGAATGGCTTTTAAAAGATAATTCCGAAGAACTCTTTAAAGCAGAATTACCGCCTCAAGACATTACGGTATATGATCTTTGGTTTTTTAGGAGAAAGAATGAAGGTGCACCCAGTTTTGTTCACAAAGGAATCAAGCCAATTTCCAATGCTGATATTTTATCACATTTGGAAAAGATTTATACCTGTTCTCATGAAGAAAAACGATTAGATACAAATAAAATTGGATCAAAGATGATTCACATTATCTTGAATGATTTGAGAAAGGTTAATAATTATATGTTGTATATTGGAAGTGAAACGCGATATCCCAATAATGTAATGGAGAAAACTCCAAAGCTTATCGAGAAACTTGAGAAGGTTTTGAAAAGGATTCGCTCATATAACACCTATGAATTTGTAAATATAGCTAATGATGAAAAGGCGATTAAATATACTAAAGAATTATTGGATATAGCTTTGATGAACTTTAACGTGAGAACTAGAGAGAACAGCAAGAATCGTACAATGTTTAGGAAAGTTTGGAAAGAGACGAATAAAGAACTGGAAGCAATCATCGAAAAGTATTTTCTTGGAAACAAAAAGGTTGGTTAACGCGTCATTTTAGTATTTTAATCAAAATTTTTTTTACCATCAATTACAAAATGGTACTAACGATACAAATAATAAAAATTACAGTATGCGCGACAATAAAACTACGCTAATCTATTCATATTAATTCTATTTATATTGATTTTAATTGTTGTTCTTAATTTTGCTAGTTCTAAATTTAAATTATAACAAACGTTGCACAATTCCTCTTTTTCATCTCTTCTCTCCTTACCGCTATTATTATACATCCCCCAAATTTTTTTTAAATCTTCGATAATGATTTCAAGATCTTTATTAGCTTTGGTGTAAATACAATAATAGTTATGAATTTCATTGACCGACATGACGAATCCTTTTAAATGAGAATAGATGTTTACTGCTTCATTCGTCAAAGAAATCAAATTTTTGGTGAAATTTAAAAAGATAACAGGATCTTTCTTTTGTTTAATGATTAATAATTGAATAAAGTAATTAATGTAAGCAATATAATTCAATAAATCGTAATGAAGTTTATGTTGTATATGCAGGTCATTTTCTTTTAGTTTTAAATTATATCGTTTCTTAATTATTTCTTTGGGAGATTCTTTGGGAGATATTTTAGAACTTTTAAAAAAACGAAGCGAGTTGAAATTCATGATTTATATATATATTGTAAATATACGATATATAAGTTTTTTTTATTTCGAGAAAAGTCGAATATTTTTTTGCCACCACCAAGGTAATAGAAATGTTATGGTATGCAAATTATGTAAAAAAGAATTTTTTGAAAAAAAAATTTTTTTATCGCAATAATAAATACATACACTTCTAATATTTTTATATACAGTGAATTTTTTTTTATTTTACTTACTTATAAAGTTAATGAATGACAAAAAAGAAATAAAGATTTCCTTTTTTATTAAAGAAATTATTAGTTGAAAATCAAAATGATGATAAAAAAAAAAAACTTCTTTCAAAATTATCAAATGCATTAATTGTTTAATGTTTTTAAAGATTAAATAAACTAAATAAATATTCCTAGATATTTATGATTAAATTATCATTATAAATCTTATAAATCGGAAAAGCAAAAAAATTTTAAGGGTCCTTCTGGGTTTCCGTGATTCCAATTTCAGACAAACCCTTTTGTCGTTTTATTTCTTTTACTTATTTTTATTTTTTTTTTTAGGATTTTCGAGCTGCTGCTTAATGTAGGTTTTTCTTTTCCTTTTTTTCTTTCTATTTTCATTTTTTTATTTATATTATTTTTTTATTTTTAATTTCGAATTTATTTTATTCAGTTTTCGGCAAATAAGTACTTATTTTAAGTTTATTTTTTTTTATTTTTATTTTTTTTTTTAGTTTTATTTTATTTATCGGGTGCTGCGTCAATTAAATAAGAGATTGTATTCATTTTCGTTTTCATTTATTTTTTTCTTTTTTTAAACTTCAGACCAAAGTGATCCAACCTGAAAAAAAGCAAAAAATAATCATTCAATTAGAACATGTTAAAAACATTCACTTTTTAATTTAAAACAGCAGAAAGCAAATAGAAAAGGAACTCATACCTTTACGAGTTACCTGTATAATGATTCTATTTAAAAGCTGACTTTTTTAAATATTTTCAAATCTTAATTATAGAGAAAAGGAATCGTTAATTTTTTTTATTATAATCGAGTAGCAAAGAAAAATAAATAAAATAAACAGTTAAAAATCATAAAATTTTTTATAATTAAAATAAATTGCTTATGTACAGTACATTACATGTAGATAATGGATTCTTCATATTACTTATATTACTTTAAAATTCACTTGTATCTGAAATTCTGTCTGAAGTTTATTTCAGATATCTCAATTTCAGACAACCTCATGTCTGAAATTCAGATTCTGTCTGAAGTTTAATTTCAGATATCCCAATTTCAGATGAGAAATTGATTATTAAAGCCATGGTAAATAATCAAAATGGGTATGAAGTTATAGTTCAAATATCACCAGCAAATTCCTCTTCTTAGTTGAATTACAAAGCGATACTGATATTCTTAAAGATATAGAAAACAACACTACTTGAAGTTAGAAGAATTAGGAATACCCAAACTAAACTTCTAAATGATAGTGCTGATAAAGCAGTTAAATTTTCTATGGTGGTTTCTTTCAAAGGTTTACATTTTTTTTTCTTTTTTTTTCTTTTTTCTTTTTTTTTTTTGCTATTTTAGTTTTATTTTATTTTATTTTTTTTTTCAGGCCCCCTAATATGACAGAGTTTGCAAATAAATAAATAAATAATTCGAATTCAAGTTTTTGATATTCAAATATCGAAAATAAGTGGAAAGCATCTTTAACTAATATCAACTGCAATGATTCAACTTTCTTAAAATTTTGAAAATTAGATATTTATTAGAATGAAAATAGAAAAAAAATTTCTGAACGACATGTTTGATTTACCATTTACTTTTTGCAAAATGACCACGGTAATTGTTCTTGTTGACAGTCATCCACGAAATCGCGAATTTTCGTAACATGGAAAACTTTACGATTGTGAATTTTTCCGTGAATTTGTTCAATAGCTTGTCATATACGCACTGCAAAGTTCCTGCCTGTTCTACAGCTAACCTCTTGGCTCGAATCCGATCATGAAAGTTCGTATACACCAGGATCTATTAAATAGATAATTTTTTCTTATTATATAAATATTACAATAAATTCAATAAATTCGAAACGAGAGATACAGTATCTACCTGAAAATAAGTTAAAATCTTGATAAAAAAAATTGCGTCTTAGAACAAACCCGTTCGAGTCTCCTATGAACCAAGGTTAACGATTACGTAATCAACGAGAAGAATAAAAAAAAGAACACATCAAAAATCCAAATACGAATAGTTTAATCAGATCTTTATATCGAAGGTGGCTGATAACTTTGAGGACGATTAGTAATTTCGAGCGGACGATTCATGTGCTTTTTTGATGTCAGCTTGCTTTTCCTTGTCGATTGAAGTTTTGAGAATACATAAATCCATCATATCAATGATGATTAACGGAAATATTCCTTTGATTAATGAGAGGGACGTTCATCCTTCAGTTGATGCGAATGTATTCCAAGGTATCATCGGTTATGGTCCAGAGAAACAACGCAGAAAACATCGTTCGAATTCTAAATAAAGTGAGGTATCATAAATTTCTGTCAGGAAGGGTAACATTACAAATCGTAATATTCTCGAGAAACCTTTTCCTTACATAATCATACATAATCATGTATGACGCAGTTATGTAAGTTGTTTTTGAGCATGGCAATCCATTAATGCGTCCTACATACTTTAATTATGATTACACAATGGAAATCCCGAAATGCAAAAGGTTTGATGACGCGTAATGACCCTATTTAATAAATTAAATAAAATCATTTGGACAAAACGATTCCTTACCATTTCATCAAATGATTAATTATTTTTGATTCCTTCCTTTTATTACTCAAAGTTTTTAAGATCTGTAGTTATTGATCCAACAATGTCTGTCAATAAATTGCTTCAAAGTTCTGAAAGAATGGAATTATGATTATGGATGGTTTCTGACCAATCCAAAAACCAACACAGATTATGATGGTTATTCCGGTTATTTGAAATTTGTTATATCTGAAAAAAAAAAAATGCTTGCTACTTACCGTTCAAAATCCCGGAATTTTTTTTTTGAGATTGTGACCGCATTTTCAGATATTGTAATCACCCGGTCGCGCAATCGAGGATACCAAATGCATTATCGCCTTTTATGAACGAAAGTAGTCGAAAGTATGATGAGTTTTTAGTCCTTTTAGAAACTTAACAATTCTTTTATTTAGTTATTGAAGGATGATTTTTTTTCCTGCTTAATTGGTAATTTCGACAATGCATGCCCAAAAATAATCGTAACTTGATCGTAATTTAATCGTAATTTAATGACAATGGTTGATAATTTATAAAAATGTAACAAAATGCGACGATATCTTTATATAATATTTACGAGGATATGAGATGATTAGGAAAAAATCGAATTCTGGGAATTTTTTCAAATTTTTATTTTGATGTTTTTGATTATTAATAAATGAAATCTTAAATTAGTTCAAAACCTGATTGTCCTAACAATCATCCATGTGATATATATTAAAAAAAAAAAAAAAAATTCAGTTTCAGCCGTTAATAAGAAAAAAAAATTTTTTAAATCGAAATTGGCTTACTTAATTTTTTGTGGAAATACTTTTTTTACCTTTGCAACATTCGATTGTTTTCGGTGAAAAAACGGGATACTTAACCGATAACACAACCGAGGATGTTCGGAGTCCTCCAAAAACTATGTATCCGTCACATTGAATGCATGTACATTAATGTATGCAATCTATCCCTAAAAGATTTCGCTCTAATCAATGTATTTGGTTAGATTAGATCACATTCAAATCGACAGGTTCTAATCGTTATTTCAAATCATAAAGATCTATAAAAAAAAAAAAAAAAATCGTCAAAAAAGGCGCGTTTTCAAATTTTTTTCAGAATTTTTTTTTTTTTTTTTCGGTTCAGCATTTCACAATTTAAATAGGACAAAAGTATTTTTTTTTTTTTTTTATTTTTATTTTTGTTTGACACTAAAAAATTATATTATTTCAAAACAGGACCGGTAACGACGAAGAATGGTAATAATAATAATAATAATAATGTAATAATTAATAATGTTATTATTAAAAAAGAAAAAAAAAAAAAAAAAAAGTAATGAGATGATAATATTTAACGACGTAAAGTAACACATTTTCTTGTCATAAAAAAAATACAGTCTGGCAATAAAAAAAGAGGAGGTGTGACTTGAATAATAATAATAATAAATAAAAGAGAAAATTAAGTTTAAAAAAAACAATGGGTTGATATGGCATATAAAATAAAATATTTTCGCTATGAAAAAAAAAATTAATGGAATTTAAGGAGGCAAAATAGTTCAATTTATATGTCATATTAACAATACAGAGAGATATATATAAAAAGAATAAATAAATAAATAAATAATTCTAAATGTTAGAGAGAGTGATATAAATAATATTTTTTTTTTTTTTGGTATTTGTTATTTTTCTACGTGTTTTTCTGATTTTTTTATGAGATATTTAATTTTTTTGATATGTTTTATCGGATTTGAGGGATAAGAAAGTAATATACAGTATGTGTGTATATATATATATAAAATGTAACGAAAAACGAAAAGATAATAAAATACGATATATTTCATTCAATAATCAATATTGAAACAAAATGCGAGTTACAAAAAAAAAAAAACTACCAAGGGTTCGAAATATTTTCCTTTTTTTTTCATGAAGCGCAAAGTTTTTTTGTGCAAATTTTTTTTTTTTTTTTAAAATAAAAAATAGAAAGGCCAAAAAAAAAATAGATATCATAACGATAAATGTATCTTGAAAAGAATCGGGGTCATCGAATTAGTTTTAAGAATAAAAAAAGAATTTCACACATGAGTGGGTAAAAAAGAGATTATATGCATAAGTTTAATATATCAAAATGATATATTTGAAATTGACAATTTGCGTTTTTACGCGAATAAGATAAAAAATGTCATTCATAGTATTATTGCTTATTATATGAAGGAATGTGTAAAGTTGGATGTCATTAAACAAGTAAACAAGAAAAAAAATTTGTTGAGTGAACGTGAAAGCAAGCATTTCAGAGGGTTATTTATACAAGTTTTCATATATCAACGTATATATATATGCGATCGAAGCGAATAGGCATATCAGAATAGATGTTCATTGAATTTATCCTGCATTATCAAATGTAACTTTATTACGATGAATAGTCCATTATCATCCAAAAACGGATTTTAAAAGAAAACAAATAGACACGCAATACGTAATACACGCTATTTTAATTGACCGTTTCGAAAGGTTTGAAAGATATCGATAAATATCAATCTTTCAACCATAAAACCTTTGTGCTTTAAGAGGGTTCATGCATACTATGGAAATTAAACAATCAGCGTCAAATAGTTGATAACATGACATCGTTCTAGACAAATTAAAAGTTGTAACTGAAACTTTTTGGGAGTTTGACAATCACTTGCCACCAAGACATTTTTGATTACCAAAGATTCGCTTTACTAATCTCCATTTATGGGAAAATTACTTGTGCGAAGGGATGTTGTCTTTTTTACCACCGTGAAGTTAAATGGGATCACAAACCTGCACTCGTCATTTATTATTTTTAAAGATCCGCAAGGGCATCTAATGAAACTTATTTTGGATGTCAATTCCCGTAAGTAGTCCTGGCATCGTCACGTGTTTACGATGTTTCGATATGGTTGACCAACGAACGTCCATGATCGAGAGAGGACATTGATTAGTTAGATCTTTTCTCATGCATCTAATATAAACATTTCCGAACTTGTTACATAATCCGGTTTCAAGCACAATAACACAAAGGGAATTTTTTTCTCTTATAAACAAATGAACGAGCTCGACCAATCACACGATGTAGATGATTCACGCGACATCCAAAAAAGAATCCAATTTCCTTCCTCATTGTTATCTAGGGTCAGGAATCTTTTTAATTAGGTTATTTTTATTTTATTGATAATCTTAAAAGAAATAATTCATTCAAAATCCATAATTACATATTCAACCGAACGATTTAAACAATTGGTCGTTTAAATGATGTGTTATGGCTAACATCCATTTTTGTCAATTCAATGAAATCGCTCCATTCTTGACTAATTCCTTAAACATTACACGACATTTTTATTCTAAATTCATAAACAACAAACATTTATTATTATGGCTATTACGCGTCATCAAACATATTATTCATCTCAACTAATTAAGGTTAAATTGGTTTTTTGCTTGTTTGTAATCCCCGCAAATGAAACAAAAAAAAATTTATTATTTAAAAAAAAAAAAAAAGGTTCGTGGAGTCATCAACCCCGCAATCTATTAACCCTATCGTTAACTCATTGATTTCGTTAAAGTTTTTTTTTTAAAAAAAAAAAAAAAAAAAGTAGAAAAGAAAAAAAAAAAAAAATTACATTTACACAACATAACATTTAATCCGTCATGCATAAGTACTGACAGGAACAAAACTTTTTTCCGAAAAACATTTAAATAATTATTAAGGGAATGTTATATGATAATCCGATTCGCCTATTATAGTGACCTTCACAATATGAAACGAAAACGATGATGTTGAGAGCCCGGATCAGACGCAGAAACCATTTTCAAAAAAGGACACTTTGTAAAGAAATTCATGACTTTGCATAGATAAATCCATTCTTTATTTGAAAATAAAACATGTGTGTGGTTATTATATTTTTGAACTCCCTGATGTTAAAAAAAAATGTACTTAAGTAAAAGAAAGCTTAACTATTGTGGTTTTTTTTTTTTTTTTTGTGGTTGGTTTTTATACTATTGTCATAAAATCATAGAAATGTTAAAATCATATGGGTAGCTAAAAGATAAAGAGAACATTATAAAAAAAAAAAATTAAATAAAAAAATTATTATTAATTATTTACAATATACACTGTGATTAATATTTACAAATTAAAAATATCATTATAAAAGAAAATAAAAATAAAGTAAACGCGGTAAACATGTTGTTTTCACGGTTGATGCGGTCGATTTTGGATGAAACAAAAGGGAATATGATGTGGAAAGGGATAAAGGAAGGAGCGAATCAATAGTTGGCATTTAAGATGAGAAGGTTTTTTATCCTCATTGCTTTTTTTTTTTTAAAAAAAAAAAAAAAAAATATTTTTAAATTTTTTTTTTTTCTTTTTTTTCTGACGTTGATTAAGGAGTCATGATATTTATTATTAAATATCTTGTATGATAAAAAGGCACAGAATTTTTTTTGATTATTCGTTATAGTTGAGAATAAAAACTTTTAGTTCATTGATAAATTCAATCAAAGATAAATCTTGACGTTTAAATATTATTTTTTTTTTTGTAAAGTCACTTATGATACGAGATTTTTTTTTTTTTATCGTAGTAAAAAATAAATAAAATGTAACTCAAAAATTAGTAATTCACCCCTTGTTTTTACGTAAATTAATTTCTATATTTAACAATCTGTTGTTTATTTCAAATGTTTTTCTTTCTGTTATCATATCGTACTAAAGTTTATACATTTTTAATTTGTTTTGTAAACAAAAAAAAAAAAAAGAGTTAATTCTGAATCTAGAACCCAACTTTCGTTGGTGAATTCCGTTTTTGTTTGTGTAAAGAGATCGTGTAATTTAAATATAACATGATTTTCATCATGTATAAAAAAAAAAAAAAAAAAAATTTTTTCCAAAGTAATCTTACATCCAATTGAAAATTTGTGCAAAGTGGATTTTCTATCACCGAATCCGAATTTTAAGGTTACTATCTAAATAAATTTATTGGATTTTGATTAAAAAATGTATTGGCTCATGATTAAACTGCACCGAGTGAGACAAATACGACCAAGGCTATTAAGTTTAGGGAATGGTGTCGGACAATGGAAATCTCCATTATCATTGTAATCTGTCATAATACGTATTTTAAAATGTGAGAAAATCTGATACTGCGAAGAAAAAAAAAAAAAAAAAAAAAAAATTTTTTTTTCTTTTTATTTACTTGGGGTTGAAATAATTTTTTTTTTATTCACACGAATATTTTTTTTTTCCTTGTGTACTTTAGCGATTTCAAGTTAAAACCTACTTTTAAACATCACCAAAATAAAATAAAGTACAATCCATATAAATAAATGTCCTCTTTGAAAGTCTTTGCTTCAGTGGCTATGTTAACATTGGTTGGGGGGTACGGTCTATCAAAACTTTACGGTAAATATTACACACGAGGTCTCCTTGATCATGAAATTTCCGACGATGGTACAGAACAGGCATTAATTTCATCAACAAAATCATTATCCTCGACGGCATATGCAAGTTCATCATCCATCTCTGAAAAAATCCAACTGCGTGGTAATTCCTCCATACCGAAAAAATATTGCATGATAATAGAAGATTTAATTATAGACATCACGACAAAACAACATCAGGCGATACACTTTAGAAAAAAATATCACAAGAATCTCAACGGGATACTAAAATCCATTGATGAGATGAGAGAAATAATTTGTGTCACGGAAGCCGAATACCTGAAAAAAATTCACAAGATATTAGATGAAATAGAGAAATATCATAAATATAAGGATGTTCATTTATCCCAGCACAAATCTCATATAAAAGAATTGGAAGAACAACTCATGCAAGAGGAAGCTTATCTGGATACCGAATTAAGAGTGCTGCAAGCTGATTTAGGCATGCTTATGTGGAAGTACGAAGAGTTGGATAATTACGCCTTAAAAGAATGGGAGTATTCCCAATTAGAGATTCAACAGCTACGAGCGAGATTAATGAAGGAAGCAACTAGATTCTCAAAGTTGAAAGAGAGTAAATATTATTACTAATTAATCGGTGTTGTTGTATTTCAGTGAGATATTAAAAGTAGATAAGTGGCGTATTCCCTGGCGTTTTACGAGTATATTCTTTTAATCTGCATAATTTAATTATATGTGCATATATAATAATTTATTCATTTTTCAAATAGCATTTCCAAAAGAACATTTTGCATTTATTTGCATAATTTATTTAATGATAATTTTATTAATAATGGTGATAGATTTCATCTTTGGGTGTGTTTATTAATTACTCAAGTTTAATGGTGTGACAGATATCGGATGTAGGGAAGACGACTAATTTGGAAGTTCTTTTAATAAATAAGATTTTCTTTCTATATAATAAAAAGAATTGTTTTGTTTAAACCTGATAGGGAGGAACTTTAAAAAAAGAAATTTCCGTCCGAGCACGTGACGGCCTCATTCATCGGCTTACATAAACATTTTTGGATCATTACGTAAGCTTTATTTTATAAGCATGACGTGATTGATTAAATACCACGCCTGTGCGACGTCATGACGCGACTAAAACCTTACGCATCTTGTCACTTTTGTCATTGTAAAATTTTTAACGATATATTTACAGTATTTTTTAAAGGTTGTATTTAATAGATGTAAAAACACACACACCACACATATATGTATTAATTAAATATTCTGGTTAAGGTATCAAGTAAGCTTGTTATAAGCAATTAAAGAAAATTAAAAAACCTTTAATCTTTTATAATGTATACCATAGAATTAACATCCAAAATGGGTTAGGGAACGATGTTTATCTATTATACCTCAGGGGTTGCAGATATAATTGGATAGGGATGCAGTTAAGGGTCTTCAATTTGACGAATTACCTTTATTTCTTCGTATTTAATTGCATACAATCAAAATTTTTTATTTTTAAGCAATCCGGCGTTGAAGCTTGACGCCGTTAAAAAAAAAAAAGATTTACTCAATCTGTCAATCGAACTATACGATGTTAAATACAATTTGGTAAAATACGATTGATAACCATTTTTAAATAAAAAAAAAATAATATATATATATTTGATATTTAACTAATGATGCTTGTTTCATTGAATTGATTAACCAATTACTGGTTTTGAATTTAACCGAGTTTTCCCATTTCGTTTTAGGTTTCGTCATATAACGACTTTTTTTTCAAAAATTTGTTTATCCGAGTTTTCGAAATTTCTGGTAACATCATTATCCAAGTCAAAAATATATTGAGCGTTTTTACATCCACCTTGTGGATGCCAAGATTACGTGATTTCTTTCTTTCCATTTTTTTTTTTTTTTTTTTTTTCAGAACAATAGTAATCATGAACAATTAAGACAAATTCAAAGAAGAACAATGGGTAAGTAATGATGGAATCCTGATTTTGTTCAATAATTCCATGGGCCATATGGCTCGAATCTCAATGCACCCTCACCTCACCCTTGAGTCTACTTTGCCAAATTCAATCAAATGCTAACGATAGTTCCCTCCTCTCTTGCGCCCTTTCAAATTCACAAGGATGCTTGCTGGTTGTTATCGAAGCCTGCATTCTTGCATCATGCAAAATCCGATGTCACACAGTAAAAGCCACATGTAGAAAGCAGGAACTTCCAACTGAAAAAAAGCTGGGCTCCGCGAAAACATTTCACATGCTCTCTCGTGATCTAAATTATAATTATCTTCTTGAAAGGAATATAAAAAAAAAATGAAATAAATACGGAGCCGAATCCTCACTATTCGTAAAGTAATTTTTTTTAAAAAAAAAAATCTGTTTTGTTATCGGTTATAAGTTTTCCCCAGGAAAAAAATGTACGTTTGAAAAATTAGCATCGAACACGTGATTATCATGCATTTCACGAGATGTTAGACACAAGGTATTTCGAATACCAACATTAAAAAAAAATTATTTTTTTGTTTTTCTCTCCTTCCTACTTGATTGTTAGCGATGAATCAATACGATATAAAAACATCAGGATTTTTTTTTTTGAAAAAAAAAAGACAGCAGCAAACAAAATCAAATCAAATCGACGCGTTTTAAAGATTAGAAACCCTTTTTTTTTTAAAAAAAAAAAAAAAGGTGCATTTATTTACAATATGCATGCAAAAAGTGCGAAAGTATAGTTTTTATATATTAATTGTTCATATGTAATTGGTCATAAATTATCTCGTGTCTAACTAATCTAATATTTGGATATTTTTGTACGTTCCGTAGTTTAACGAAAAAAAAAAGTCGTGAAAAAAAAATTATATTCGAAAAAGTATATAAAAAAGAAAACGCGATAAAAAAGAGCTCTAGTAATGAAATCGAAATCTGTCTGACTCGAGCCAGATGATAAGCTATTTTTAAAAACGCAGCTGAGATTTCAATACAAAAAAAAAAAACAAAATAATAATAATTCAGTCTACGTGAAAAATGTTTGTTTTTGATAAGAAAAAGTTCTATATGAAAAAGTCTTCAAATGTTTGTTTTAATCGAAAATAAAATAATAAAATAAAAAAAAATGAATTACGATAACATGTATCGTCGGTAAATAATAATCCATGGGGAATTTTTTCTTTTAAAAAAATCTATGGTGACACAACGCGGAGTTTAAAAACGCGGTGAAATCATATCCAAACAATGCAATGTTAGGTTGAAATATTACATACCACATGTTTCATTACTGTAATAAGAAAAAATAAATCCCCCATGTCTTGTCGTTAATGAGTGAGAGGTTGGTTGTGGTTTAACTAGATTAAAAAAAAAAAAGTATCATAAATAAAAAATAAGAATGGGAACCTTCCTAAATGAATTATTCCCAAAGTCCTTAATTAATCCCTCAAGAGAATTCAAAAAGACAAACCGTCGAAATCCTCATTCGAAGAATTCCTTCCTTACAAGAAAAAACCCGTTGTAAGAAAATCATTTTTTTTCTTCACCAGAGCTCAGAAAAAAAAAAATAATTTTCTCACTTCACATCGAAAATGAAGGTGATGATTTATTTATCGTTAAGATATATGTCGGTTTTTTGGTAGGGAAATGATGAAAAGCAAAATTATTCACACTTTTATAAAGTTTTTTTTTTTTACCTATTCGATTTTTTTTTTTGAAGGGATCAAAGGGTAAAATTTCATTCTATAATTTATTTAATTTATTTTCACGAGAAATTCGGATAACATAAAAATCATACAAACCAAATCTCTTAACAAATTCCCGATCATCATTTGATTGATAAACCATATACGTTTCACAAAAAGAAAATTCCTTAAACATAATTTCGGCATAAACCTTTTTTTACATGAAGTTTCGGCAGAGTTTCCTTTTTCAAGAAGACTTTAATGAAGTGCTTTATTAGGATTGATTGTATGCTGCAAGAGATCGTGAAAGGATTTCTTTTTTGGAGATTGGTTGAACTCTTAACAAAGGTCTGCATGGTGTCAGTCATAATAAATTTGATTCATTCACTTCAAATCATGTGAAAATGCGAAATTTTTATTTGATAGACGCGGTATTTTATGATGTTACAAAAAGGACTAAACCTTAATCTATGGTTACAATAATTTATGAGAATGAATTCTATACAAATTTATTAAGTCTAACAAGATAGAATTTTCATACTGGGATGAATTCATAATTGAGGAGGAAAAAAAAAAAAAAGTTAAAAAATTCTATCCGTTCCCGTTTTTCACCACACTTTCAAATTTGAGAAATTTAATAGCCTGCTAGTGTATATTGCGAGGGGATGAAACATGGAAGGGGAACTTGGTGCGGAAGAAGTGCCGTTTGTCCTATGTTGCTCCGCCGCTTCAAATTCCGCTCGAATGTCGGACAGCTCATTGTCATTATGAAGTTCTTTCAGCCAATCTTCCAAAACACCGATCAATTCCGTCGCGTCCGGACGATTTGATGGGTTGGGATCCCAACACTTTTTCATCAATCTGACAAACGAAGGCGGCGTGCCTTTTGCTGCTTTGGGCCGTAGACTATTGCATATGTCAGAGGCAAGGGATTGGTCATGTGGTCGGTCAGCGAATGGCCGTCGTCCCGTGGAGACCCCCCACATGATCATGCCATACCCATAGATATCTGAGGCGCTGGTGAAAGCCGTACCAAGCAAGACTTCGGGTGGAACATAAGGTAAAACACCGTACAATTTCTTGCTATTAGAATCCTTATCTGGCGGATAATATTGACCTATATCACTAATGCAAGTGTACCCTTGGTGTCTCGCATCTAAAAATATATTTCCCGGATGGAAATTTCGATGCAATATGCTCTTGCTATGTAACGCAGCCAAACCTAACGCGAGGTCATAAAGTATCGCCAGCTTTTTTGGCCATGGTATCCTTGTTGATCTTGCTATCACGTATTCGTGAAAGCTTTCCGCATAATCCATCACAAGAATGTAGTTATTCGTCGTTGGATCTTTGGATATACCATAGCAAAACACGACATGACCTTCAGGATTACAACGATGATGCGATGAGATCTAATAAAACGGACGTGGACCTCATAAATAAAAAAGGAGGTTCGACAAAAAAAAAAAAAAAAAAAAAAGAAAAATTTTCATACCTCATTTAGAAAATCTGTCGAGACGTTTTGTGAATTGTCAAGGATCTTTAACGCAACGATTCGAGGACCCGTCCTTATTCTCATTTGATCAGTTTCGTCCCAAGCCCATCGAGGTCCTTCTAACCATGTCGCGGAGTAGACATCACCATATCCACCGCTTGTCAAATACTCGACCTCAGTAAAATAATCATACGGTATCCATTCCAGGTAGTCGTGAGACGTTTGAGCATTTTTTTGCGATGTCCGGATAAAATCATCGATCTCTATATTACCGCTCGTCCAATGTGGGAATTGCTGTTCAAATCGATACGATTCACAATTTTGACACCAACTATATCCGGACCTTGGATAACCGCATTCTACACAATCCCAAAAAGTTCTATGACGCCATTCAAGCACTCCGTCAAGGTGTTCCGTTGAAATCAATTGAATCGTTGGTGATGAGATGTTGTCATCCGCGTAAGCCTCTGATGGCTTTTTGAGAACACCGCCCATCTTTCTCAAAACCTGTCCCAATGCTACAAATTTATTATACGTTTCGAATAAATTTAATTTCTTTGGAACTTTCATCAATATACGTGTGTTTTAAATAGCAATATTATTTTTTCTTGTTATTAACTACTATGTCAATGAAGGCTATTTATTTATCTAGATTAGATTTTTGAACCTTATAAACAAAAACGGGAAAAAGTGATCCATGATAATTTGTTTAATGATAAATAACAAAAAAAAAAAAAGAGTCTAAATAAAAATTTCTTTTTATTAAATGTCAATTCTTACACTATGTGTTCCAAAATGCGATTCTTTTATAAATTCTATATTCTATATTCTATTAATCTCCTGGCGGTTGCAAATGGGTTCTTAATTTTTTATTTTATTTTATTTTTCAAATATTTTTTCTAACGCAGAGTGGGAAAAAAACCATTGAAAAAAATAATTTGATTTTAGCACACCGATTGTCGTACATTGTTGTACGATGACATAAATAAGCCGACTTCATTATTCATGAACTTAAAAAAAAGGTTAAATTAATTTCTGATCAACTTAATTACTCTTTATTTATAGATTGACCGATGTTCCTTAAAATAATACACAATGAATCACGATTTCCAAAAATAGATTGAAATAGATCAAATAAATAAATCAGCATGTGATTGATGTGATTTTGCAGTAAGATAATGGAGGGTACCTTGTTTTAAAAAAATTTTTTATCGAGCTTATCAGAACATTATTGTCAATGATCTCTTTTTCCCCATAGATCCGATCGAACTTTTTGATAAGAGGGTATATGTTAAAATGTGAATGAACCAATGAAAAAGTCGTGTTGATCAAAAATAAGGTGGATTCTGGGAAGATTCCCCAGGATTGCGTTTCATTCACTCGCGGATATGTCGTTGATTGTTTCCAAATGGGTAAGTAATTACATAATGAAGCATCAAGATTAAACGAAGCTCACCTGAAAAAGATTTTTAAAAAAGTCGTACGCGTACGGAATGAGAACAATAACGATCTGATTAATGCCATTTTGATTGAAATTGAAAGGTAGCCTTCGATGTAATAACAAGTTTGGGTTCTTTTTGAACGTTGAGCTTTTGAATCATTTTCATTTGAAATTTGCTGATTGTAGAAAACACGTAATCACTGCATTAGAATAATTTTGATACTGGACCGAAAAGAGACGAGGCGGAAGGGAGATTATGCCTAGAAGAAGTTGTGAACAAAATGTTTTCTGATCTTATTGTAAATATCTTTTATAGACTCGAGATTCCGCAAAAAAAAAAAAGTGAGCTTTTATAAATCATTTGACTAAATTGCATTTGTTCTCTTTCAAATTTTGAAATTAAAAGTAAAAGTATGCATAGAAAACAAGTTTTCTTTCGCAGAGCGCATCGCATCAGATCATTTTCAATGAACAAATTTTCGTTTATATTAATTTTTTTTTTTTTTTTTTTTCTTACCAATCATCAATAGGATTGTTATCTGACTCATTGTTTAAATAAACACAAAAGCAATAATTATATCTCGTAAATCGAAAATTGTGTTACCAAAATTTCTCGGATTATTAGTTTTATTAAATGTTGATTACGCGAGATTTTTGATTTAATATTTGTGCATAAGTGCATGACGGCTGCAGGTGGCAGAATCATATCGTTAAACAATCAAAGCGAAATTCTTTTCGTAAAGATATAAAGAAACGATTCTCTCGAAGGAAAGTTTTTCAATTTTTAAATCAAATCAATCAAATCAATCAAAATTACAACCTTTTTTATAAAAAGAAAAAAAAAAACCCAAAAACCAAAAGCTAAATCCCTTACAAATTTTTACAAATTCAATTCACTTCAAAACTGACAAAACGTCCTCACAAATTAAAAATTGTTGAAAATTATTTATTTAATCAATCGATTATAATACCTAAGTTATAATATGGATAATCAATCCTTATTTAAACAATTAAACACGAAAAAACAAATGAAATAAAATTCAAATCAACATTCATCTTTGATGAAATTCTTCATTCAGAACTTGACGGAAGTAAATCACCTCAAATTAGCTTGTGTAATCCTTTTTTATTTATAGTATCAATTTATAGGCTAGATTTTCGTTAAAGGATACTCGACCTAGCTTATCAATATTATGGATATGCTTGATCGGGTATTATCTTTTTATTTTTTTTTAAAATATGTTTCAGAATGTTCGCGGTTATCGTTAAAAAGATAACAACTTTTGAAGCAAAATTGCTTCAAAAAGTTCGTTTCTTTGCGGTCCTCGTTGAAAGAAAACCCGCAGATATTGCTTCAAAAAGTTCGTTCTATTCGGTCCGAGTATAAATTGCTTCAAAAGAGTTCGGTTTCTTTGCGGTCCTCGTTAGAACATGACACCATTGGCGCAGATATTGCTTCGAAAAGTTCGGTCCTCGTTAGAAGATAACAACCATTGGTGCAGATATTGCTTCAAAATTTTCGGTTTCTTTGCGGACCTCGTTAGAAGATAACAACCAATGGCGCAGATATTGCTTCAAAAAGTTCGGCCCTCGTTAGAAGATAACAACCATTGGTGCAGATATTGCTTCAAAAAGTTCGGTTTCTTTGCGGTCTTCGTTAGATGACACCATTGGAACAAAATTGCCTCAAAAAGTTCGGTTTCTTTGCGGACCTCGTTAGAAGATAACAACCATTGGCATAGACATTGCTTCAAAAAGTTTGGGTTCTGGTTAGGAAATGACACAACATTTTTACATACGAGATATGAAATAATCAGTTCGTTGTATAAACCTACTTTAATAATTTTCGCGCGCTTTAGAAAAATTTTACACATTGTATTTTATTTGAATTAAAAATTTAAATAAAGAAAATTTTATTCTTTTTATAATTACAAGATTTTGTATTGCTATTTATTATAATCATTTTTTTTTTTAAATTTATTTAAATTTTTTTTTTAAAAAGAAAAACGGAATCATTGAAAAGGAAATTCTGAGAATAAAAAACGTGTCTTTCTTAATAGAAGTAAACGCCAAATGCCATGATGGTACATACGATTGTATCCTACATATAAAAAACAGGTTAGATCAACACAACACCTTTTCTTTATGTTATACAACGCCGTTATATTTACATTCTTAAAGGTTTCATGTGCGACACTGTCAGTGTCTCTATCCCAAGCGCATGAGCATTGAATCCTAGAAACACACAATAACTTTTCTTTTAATAAGGGTTCTTTTAGCATGTGCAGACATTTTTGACGAATCAATACCTTGTCCCGGCCGATCTGTTCTCCATGATGGATACGTTGACAATATACTTGTATCGATTCAAATCCATTTCTAATGAGATTTCCAAAAAAAAAAAAATTAATTAGCGATACGTACGTAATTATTCCATCGGTTAATGGTAAATTCTACATGTGATAACAAAGCGGTTACCGATTACCTAATAATTTTTGTTTTATTTCCTGAGAAATTTCACGAGCCCAACCTGGGGCTTGATCTTTATCATATAAAGCATCGTTTAATCTTTGATGTAAAATATTTTGAATGATCTGTTTCGCTACAAGTGGTTTGAATCTGTAAAAGAAAATTGGCATCGTTAATCATCGAGGGAATCGAGTTAAATTGCGGTCAGGGATCAAAAAAAATTACTTTTGCTTGTAACTTGGACGAAGGGAAAAGTTGGAGTCGGTTGATTCGCGACGTTCGAGTTCCGTACCACCATTACTACTATTGACGGGGGGTGGGGGTAGATCCATGGAAGGTTTTAGGGAAAGTAATAAATCCTCGTCTTGTAAAGTGTTTGCGGAATCCAATGTCAAGGTGGTGGTTGTTGATTCTACTTCCATGATTTTGAATTTTAATTTTTTTTAATTTTGATTTGATTTGATTTGATTTGATTTATTTTTTTTATGAAGAAAAAAAAATTATTTTCCAAATAATAACCCTTTAAAGTTTATTGTTTTATATATATCATTTTAATGTGTTACTTTGGCATCTTACGCGTTTATGGTTTCAGAAAATGCTGACAATCATGAAATCCCGATAATCCGTCATGCTATTGCTGCAATGTACATGCAAATTTATGTGATATGATTTCAATTTCTTACAAATCGAGGCTTTTTAATCGCAGGTTCTTTATCAAAAATATATATATATATATATACAATTAAAACAATGTCTTTCTTGACAATCAGCATTCTCTCCTATTTATTTTGTACTTTTGAACATTCCTTCTAATTTACGCGAGGAATCATCTGCTAATATATTCTAATAAATTTAGGATTCAATATATTACATTGTTGTCACATGGGCAAGTCTTGCAGGCCAATATGTATATATATGTAACATTTTAAGATGAATCACATGTCAAGTAACAAGTAAGAACATAGCAGATTATTTCCTTATTATAAGGTTGGTCAAAAACCGTTTGTTGTTTCAAAAAAAAAAAAAAAATCCGCAAGAAATTTTTGAAAAAAAAAATTCTTCCCGTAAAAGTTGTCCTAAAATCGAATTGGATTAATCTTAAACATTACAGTTAGTAAATAAACACTGCAATATGTCAATAAAAATAAGTTTTTTTTTTTTTTTGAAAAAAAAAAAATAAAATTTACTTTCTCCGAAAAAAATTTTTTTTTTTTTTTATACTTTAAAAAAAGATTTTCTACTACATAAATTTGCTGGATAATGAATGATTAATTAGGTGATAAAGTGGACATATAGGTACCTAGTTGTACAGTACAGGGACTTCAGCCTCCTAAAAGTTCCACAAGTTGAGACCTGACATTTGAAGATCAACAAAAAAAAAAAAATAATGATCATACGAATATGCTTAATCAAGTTACTTGGTAGAATGAAGTAGGAACAATATTACGCATCTACCGCAATCGCGTTGCATATGAAAAGCTCGAGAGCAAACGTATTACAATTCACGGAAAAATTCACAATAAACTTCGACGTAATTCGCATTCTCGTGAATGAATTCATTGATACCATAAGACTGCTAAATGGCTCTAAACATTACCATGTAGCTTGCTTTCTGAGTTTCAACCAAAGAAGGGTTGAACCTAGAACCATGTTAAACCAAAATAAAAAAAAAATAATAAAATGGCGCCCTGATTCTTAGTTATAACCAATTATTTCTCTTGTTATCACAAGTTTCTACTTTAAAGCGCATGAATACACCATCCACGGTCATTGTAAAAGTTGAGTGGATCAAAGATATTCCATATCATTCTAAGCTTGAGAGAGTTATCAATGAAGCCTTAAATATCCTGCTTCAAACCTTTACGAAATGGGTAGGTTCGATGATCATTTTACGGATTTTTCTATCAAAAACACGGTAATCTATCTTCGATCTGTAAATCCCAGACCAATTAGAAGCGTCATTTCTTTTGTGTATGTCATCAATAAATAAAACCTTAATTCATAGAATTTCTTTGGTATAGAAAGTTACCAAAAATTAAATTTGATAAACGTTTTACAAAAAAAAAAAGCAAAAACAAATGTCGTAATTACCAACATTTGGAATTATGTCTTTATTTAACGCACGCAAATAATGTGTCAATGCTCGCTCGTTTAAATAGTAAACTTTAAAATACATTGGCTTAACGTGTCGAACCTAAGTTTATCCGTAACAAATTAATTTTGTTGTGTAACGAAATTATTTATAAACATTATATAATCGTCTTTATTGTTTGTAAAATATTTTTAATGTGAAATCGTGAAAATTACATAATCGTATTATTGTATATCTAATAAAGAAAAAAACATTGAATGAAAAAAGCAAACATAACCCAGATCTTTTTTTTTTTTACTACAAATGTCTAAATAAAGTAATGCTTATATCATAAATTAATGAATTATATCATGAATTATTTAAAAAACTGAACGAAGTCAAAAATCTGAGGGGAAAAAGAAAATAAAAAAAAAAAAAAAATGTTAATCAAAAAAGAAAGTATTTTTCTTTTTCTTTTCTTTTTAAGGGAAGAAAAAAAAAAATAAAATACATAATTACCTTATAAAATTTTCCGCTTCGTTTTCTATTATGTTTTCGTTTCTCAACATGAAATTTATCATTAAATTTATCATTTAATTTCTCATCTGATTTATCAGCAAATTTAAATTTCTGAATTGATTTAATAACTTTATTAACATTTTTCTTGATAGATGTATCTTAAAAAAAAAAAAAAATCTTCGTAAATAAAATAAATAAATAAATAATAATAATAATAATGAAAAAAAAAAACCTTAAAAAAAAAATCCAAATAGATCTTTTAATTACCGTAAATTTTTTTTATGATTCCTTGAGGATTTATAATTATTACTTTTTTTTGATAAATTTGGGAATTTTTGAAACTCAATACATTAAAATATCTCGCGAGATCATTGTTTTTATCGGCCAACAATGGAAAATTGATATTAACCATATTATCGAGATCAAGGGAATTTCGCTCGTAATGCATTAAATGATTGTGAAGTATTAAAGAAGTAAGGCTTAAAAAAATAAAAATTTCGCGGTTTTAAAAAATATATTATTATTATTATTATTATTATTAAAAGAATTAATTTAAAAAGAAGTTTTATAAATCCTTACGTGAAAACATTGTCATTTGATACCGCTAATAAAACCACATCTAATTCTTTGAATAATTTCATATTCTTGGATATTGTAATGATCTAATTAAGTAAAGAATCAAACAAAATGAATCGTCTTTTTTTTTTTACGCGTGAATTCACAATTACGATTCTTTAAAGACTCACCTCTTCGGGACAAACTTTAGGATTATCCTTTATATCGTAAAAGAACAAAACGATGTCTAAAAGACGCAATCACAAGTGATTAATCAACGATTCAAATTTATAAAAGCGTGTAAATGATAAATTTATATATGTATATGCATCCTTACATTTCCCTAAATAATTATCAAAGGTGAAATCGTGAAAAATTCCATTCTCAACATATACAATTTCAAATGAAGGCATTGGTCTACATAAGGTAGCATCCTTGGTATTCGAGAACATTTTTAATAATAATAATAATAATAATAATAAAAAGGATTGTTGAGAGAAAATGCAGACAAAACAAAAAAAAAAAAAAAAAGATCAAAAAAAATTGTAATGTTGAAAGAAAAGAAGACATGATGTTTTATACTTTTAGTTGTTTTACCTCCTTGATATATAATTTATTCTTTCGATTATTCATGTGAGTTTAATTTTTTCTTGCTTATGGAAAATATTTTTGATTAATGATATCATTCAAATAAACTTTTACTTATTTTAGGTTAAAAATGACTCGGAAAAATTGAAATAAATTAACATCTATTGTCATTCAAAATAAGAATAAGTTGCTATTACCTCCGGTCCAGTCCGTTCACAAAACAATTAATGAATTCATCAAAGGAAATCGAGCACTATCCATTGTTACATTTCAATTTCTTATTTTCAAAACATAAAATAACGTTTTTTCCTTGGCAAACTCGACATATTTATTGATGATCCCCAATTGGGAACCAATTGATATAGGTTCGAAAATTAATAAATTATTTAAATTATTTATATGATTGTGACATAATAACTTTGAAAAGTGGATTTTATTTGGAGATTTTAATTATCAATAGAAATAAAGGAATATGATGTAATGTAAACAAAGAACGCGTGCGAGGTCTTACATATTATTTTTAGAAAAAAAAGAAATTTCCGTGCATAATAATAAATTTCTATATAAAGCATTCCCGATCCAACAAATTAAAAATAAGTTTATTATATAATTGAAGGGGGTTTTTAAAAATTACATTCATGTAGAGAAAGAAATCGTAGAATTCTAATCCATAAAAAAATAATAGTTTCAAAATGAAAACCCGCGCATCAATGATATTTATGCAATATACACAATTATTTATCCAAACTGCGCCATCCCTACTATTTTTATGACCGTCTAAAAATAACTTTCTCAAATAAACCTTTCTAAAGATGATTAAAGTTAAAAAAAAAAGATTTATATAGAAATTTATCACAATTCATGGGATGGGGTATAGCATTTAATTAATTAATCCAAAAAAAAAAACTTTATTAAATTATAAAAAAAAATTCTAAGAAAGGGAAAATATCATAATTAAAACTGTGATCATTAATACATTAATAATGACTACAGCGATTACAAATACAAAACATAAAACAAATAAATATATAAATAGATTACCACTAACTACTCTTTTCGAATTAACTAGTTTTAAAAGTTCTAGTTAATAAACCTTTAAAATCATGAAATTGTCTTTCGCAGACATTATTACTTAATAAGAAAGATACGGTTTTAGCTTCCTGTTCTTGTTCATTGCTAACACGTTTTGGTAGTCTAGAATTTTGTATCATAAATCCTCTTATACATTTCAATACTAATTCACCCCTCTTGTAAAGAATATTTTCATCCAATGTCGGATCTGAGAATGGATCAATTTTGGATGGAAGTAATAAGAATGGTAATGACATACTTGCAATATCAAATCTATCGACGGTTCTTAATATGTTCCTTAATCCATCCATCACGCGAGATTTGTGTGTAAGCTCTGATTTTGTGATTGCTTAAAAATAAAGTAATGATATGAAGTTAGACCACGATCATGATCATTCTATAATATCATATCATATTCCGGATTACCTACATTCAAATTCAATTACTAAATGAAATACAACATGAACAAGAGGTAGATTCGAATGCTTTGTAATAAAAAAATCACCTGAAATAACAAACTATGATCTTTAATTATTTAAATATACGATTATTAAATAAGTTTGTATATATATATATATATATGCGCTAACCTTCTTGCACTTCAAATCTACCAAAATCTCTTTCAATCGCCTCTAGTTGCGATTCAACATCTTTAAAGTGAAATTCTGTTGATTCTCTACACCTTAAAAAAAATGCTGATGTTTATGTTATTAAAAGTTAAATATTATTGTCAAATGTTTGCCAATACTTAAAATACTTTGGGAAAAAAAAAATGTAAATCATAAAGTACCTTTGTTGGCACTTTTACCCAATTTGTAGTTAGCCCAATCACCTGGCGTTAATATCAAAACAATGGCCGTCAAGTTTTGAGAATATAAATTCGCGGCCGTTTGAGCTCTATAAGCCATATCTTTTGCGGTATCATTAGATGATTTAAATAAATCATCCATGTCTGACACCAAGAGTCGAAGGTTGTGAGTTGATTTCACTTGATTACCAAGTGAAATCGTAAAGCTTTCCATCAATTGTGTATTATCAGCTAAATGCAAGTTGGGTTCATCTCTTGTAATAAATGAAAAATAAAATTAATATTCCAAAAAAAAAAAAGATTACAACTTTAAACAATTTGCTCCTTCACTCACCCATTCACATCATCATCCATTACTTTTCTGCTTAACCAACCACTAAACCTTTTGACCGGTGTACTTGGTGCAGTTACCATTGGCTGTTTTTGATTAAAGAATGACATTGGTGACCAATTTTTCTTTTCTGGTTTAGTTAATATCGCCAATTTGGGTCTGCGCAAAGATTTGTTCCTTGATTTACCAATTGATGAAGGATTTTCTTTAAGTGGGGAACTTGCAAATGGAATAGACGTGCGTCTTGGAGGCAAACTCGTATTATTTGCTATTTGTGCGTCAACCCTTTCTAATTGTTCACACAACAAAGCAACGGCTTGTTCCTAACATTGTAAAAAAAAAAAAAATAACAAAAAAATAAAAATTATGCTAAAAATACCAATCCTAAGTTAGTTGTTAAGTTAAAATTAAGATTTTACCATACTCCAATTAACCATCTCCAAGGCAACCTTGGCTTGATCATAATTGAATCCCATTTCTTGAATCTCGTTGATCATTTTCATGGAAACAGGATTATCATCATGCTAAAACCCCCCAAAAAATAAAATAAAAAAAAATAAAATGAAATAAAATAAAGTTAAATGTCATGACAAAATTCCTTTAACAAACAAATGATAATTTCCCTATACCACAATTACAATCCGAAATTTCACACATTAAAGTAGGTCATGATCTTATCGTCTCCATTACCACTAAAAGATGATGAAACTGGAGAAAACATGGGAGAAGGTGGCGAAGGCATTACGGGAGATAACACCTCAGATAATGAACTAACGCTACCATGATGACTTCTTGCGCCATGTCCTTTGTTGAATCTTAATATTTGTTTAGATAGATCTTTTCGGCTCTTTTTTAAAGAGGATATTACTTCAGAAACTATATCTTTGCCATCTAATCTAAAAGTCCAATTTGGATCTGATGCTGATTGATGTTCTGCAATCCAACGCTGATGTGCCTCATATAGTTTAACCACAAATTCACAATATTCATTTTTTTGCGTTCGCTTGATGTCCTCAAGTTCACTTGCTAATGTGGCTTGTTTATACTCTACATCCTAATAAAAAAAGGAAGTGAGAAATAAGAAAGGATTTATACAAGAATAAAACAAAATGATCATTAATAAATACCTCTCGATGTTTTTCGACCAGATTATTTAAACCATTATTATAACTGAATACGATTTCATCTATCTCTTTATGATGCCTAATTAATCAAATCAGACTTTAATGTTAGATTGCGAACGAATTTTATATACAAATCCTTACAAGTGACTTACTTGTCTTGAATATGTTCCAACTCATTCTCGCGAGCTGACACAATTTCCATAATCGCTTGTTTATATTTCTCTTCCAACTGTAATAGGGTATCAAAGATGGAAGGGATCGGAGAAAGGACAAGAGTATTGTGCGCCTTTGGGAAATTATCCTAATGATAGATAGAATAAGGGATTTTTTTTTTTTTAAAAAAAAAGAATAGAAATAGTGATAATAATTTATTACATAATTAAAACTACTTTAATTTGATTTGGGCATACCTCTGCTGGGGAGTCATTGTATCTAACGGTGTGAGTTTTATACTTTGATACAAGGTTTTTACGAAAATTTCTTGCTTCCAAATCACTTTCAACTAAACAAAGAAATCAAAAATCAAGTTTCCATCTTTTAAAATATAAAACAGATCAAATCAATCTTAACTTACTTTTCCTATTAATTTCAATATCTATACGTAAACTTTCCTTCATGAGAGACTCAATGACAGAAAGCAAAGAAAGTTCTAGATAGCAAGGGATCTTGTTATCATTCATAAACCTTCTAACAACGTCTAACAATAATTGATCTTTTTTCAAACAAATTGTTACTATGCATTTTTTATTACTGGGTGGAATCGCATATTTAAGATCTATCGAAATATCTTTAAGAATTTTAGTAGGAAACATTTTTTTTTTTTTTGTTTTTGTTTTTTTTTTTTTTAAAAAAAAAAAAAAAAACCAACTAATTAAATTAATCAGAAAAGAAAAAAAGAGAAGAAAAAAAAATCAAAAATAAATAAATAAATAAAAAGGCGAGTTGAAAGAGAAAAATTACCATTTACTGGGAAAATAATTTCATGCTATTTATGGATTTAATTTTGTGGAATCGTATTACCATACCTGCATCTTGTTTTGTTCATGTCACCAAAAAAGAATGAAAATTTCAAAAACTCGGACCAATTATAGAAATCAACAATTTGTTCGTTAAGTACCACGTGTTGTACGAAATACTTTACGATTGGGAAGTATTTTTTATCGAAGCGCAAGTTCATTTTATACTATGCAAATTATTCTGCAGATGCAGTAGATCCTGATAAGGACGAAACTTTAATGGATTTAAAATATATGTATAAAAAAAAAATATATAGACTTGGATGTAATTCTAAATGTAACAATAAATTAATTAATCTTAATAATAAAATAGAAGAAACAATTCCTTTTTCACCATCAAAATTCTCGGACGTGTGATATTTGACCAATAATATGCTAAAACCTGAATCTAAAACCCTCTAATCCTAAACTTATTATAACTGTGACAAATAGGTACGTGACAAATAAGATTTCGCTACTCAAAAAAATGATCCCTGAATAAATAGTAAAAACGGAAACTGGAGGGGTGTGATACTATGTGACAAATATTCTTGAAGCTAAATACGAAAAAATTCACAATTTCCGAATTGGTTTCAATGTTACACCAACTCCAAAGGAAAGTTTATTTGCTATCTTGTCACTCATAAACAATAAAATTATACATTAAATTTTTAAATGTTTAATGTGATTCCGAATTCTAAGATGTAGAAATCCATGCACTCATATTTGTATTACATTATTATGCAAGGATGATATCATTGAGTAATGCTTTTGTAAACATTCATCGTTTTTGAGGAATCGTACACGCTTGATCATTAAATTGGTTCATTATTTTCATCTATTAATGCAAAAGAAATCATTCTATGATATCAAAGGTAAAAAGCAAATTAAAAAAATTATATTAAAATAGTTCTAAAATTCATTATATAAGCAAAACCTAAACTAATATCATTATAAATCCTCCATTAACGCCTAATCGTTCTTCTTTCACATGGTTTTATCATTTTTTGCCGTTCTTGTGGTAAACAACAGAAATAACTTGATTTTTAGATTTAAATTTACGAACTTCTTCTTTACCGGAATCTTTTTGATTTTTACCGGTTCCTTTCATTTCATCATTGCCAAAAACCTTACCAAAACCTTGCTATAATATTCATGTAAGCGAAAATCATGAATTCAAGATAATAATTGATTATTTAATTAATCATACCTTAATTGATCCCATAACAACATCTTTTGTTCCACGCAAATAAGATGGTTTACGTTTTTCTCGTCGTTGTGTATCTTCTATAACTTCAGTTCTAGCTTCAGTTATAACTTCAGTCATAACTTCATTTGTACGATAAACACTTGATCCTGTAACACTCGAATCTTTTTCTAGAACTTCTATTTTAATTACATCATCTTTTTTTTTTTAAAAAAAAAAATAATCAAATAAATTAAAATAAATAAATCAATAAATTTCAAGAGAATCCTTGTTATTTTAACGACAATTTGACATAAAAAAGGAAAGTCAAGATTAAAAAGTACCTTCGATTTCAGATGCAACGGTTCCAACACTTCCAGCAGCTGTTGATCCATGTCCTGTAATGATGGCATCTTTTGCGATCTTTAAGTTTTCGGTCATCTCTAAAAATTTGAATTCATAACAAGGTAAAAAAAAAAAAGAAGAGAAGAAAAGGGAAATTCAAGACGATTTTACACCTTTTTTTTTAATAATCAGATTACATCATAATGAAATTTTTTGTCACTTGACTTTTTAACTAATTTACGTTTGACATTATCTCAACAATGTATCCTGCTTATGACAAATGTATGAAATCGCAAAGATCGCTATCGTGAAAAGCAGCGTGTGATATTTAAGAGTGAATAACATTCTTTAACCAAATTTAGCGTTTGATGAACCGGAATGGAAAAGTCAAGAATGTGAATATTTATTAATTCACAAGAAGACTACGCGGGAATTATTTTAATATTAGAAACAGAAATGAACTAGTCCGTAATGATGTGATGTAATACAAAAAATCATGTAGTAATCTTGAAAAAAAGAGTAATAGAAATTTCCACGTAAATTATCTAATAAAAGGACCGATCCCATCATTACATCACCTTTCGTAAAACGTTTTGTATGGGCAACTCAATTTGATATTTAATAGGCCAATCTTGCTAATAAATGTGAACATTAAAACGAACTGATGGTGTCTAATAAAAGATTACACAAAAATAATTTCAAATGATGGAAGGAGTGGCGGAAGTCTTGACAGGTGAACGCGTTTCTCTAATTTCTCTAATTTATTTGTAGATGGATTCCCGTTGATTGATACTTGAATGTATATAGGGAAAATGAAATAACAAGCCTTCCTATGATTTGTCAAATGTTCATTATGATAATTACCCTCATAATTTTCTTAAGATGAAGGGCAGAAATTTTTAAATTTTTATTTTATTCCAAATTTTATTAAAGAAAAAATTTTAATAGGATTGTAGAAGTTGGGAATAAATTTGATATGGTGATTATTTGAAACAGTAATTGAAATCTCGAATTGGTTTTGTTTATAATAACGTTTATTAAGAAGGTTGTTGGTGGTGACGTTAATTGATAAATTGGATGTCGGAGGACATATCATTATTAGATTCATCTATTATAACAAATTTTTTATAAAATAAATTAATATTCCTACATTTTAAAAAAAAACGTCAGAATAATTAATTCATTTACCCATTGTGTATTAACATTGTTTATGGTAAAATTCATAAATAGATGATTAATTATTACGATTCCCGAGTAGGGTTGGCCGCGAAATAATATTATTTGATGATCATCTCTTAAAAAGTGATTGGCACAAAAGCTTTGTTGTTTGGTCATTTATGGTTGAACATTCTTTAACGAATCTGCGATCGAAGTAATTTCTTTGATAAAAGGCGAAACAGTGACTATTTGATAAGTTCATAGAAATGAAAACGTTATAAAGGAATTGACCCGTAATTTTCATAGAAAATTTCTGCCGCTAAGAATTATCCCCTGATTGACAAGTAATATATTGAACTTTGATCGCCAGTAGGTATAAGTTATTTGTATAATGATGTTAATCAGGGGATAACTAATACTTAACCCCGGACGTGAAAAATATCTTAACTAATTAAATAAACTATAAAGATAAATTTTAAAAGGTATATATATATATATTTCAATATTGTCATTATAAGATTAATTATACTTTGATGTTGATCTTTTTCATACATATTACATACAAGCTTGATATATACAATAAATAAAATGTTACAGATACCTTTGTTTAAATGTTGGATTCTCTACCACCCATTTTAAAAACGCGAAGACATATTCAAATTAAACAAAGATCCGCTGTTAGTTATCTGAACACATTTAATCGACCAAACAATAGACCCTACCCATATTTTTACAAAGCCACATTGACAACATTAAAACAGCCGGGAGTTGTTTTTATGTTTAATCTGAGACCAAATTACTATGGTACCGTATGAGTAATTTCGCTCGTGTTTTGGATGTCTTAACATGATTTCCCTTTCCCCTTTTTGTAACAAAAGTCAACAAGTTAAAAGATATCAATTGGTCTCAATCGTTTATTGGCAATTATTTTATTGCTATATTTTTTGAAAATAAACAAAGTTTCTTCGATATTCATGGTTCATACTTCAGTATTTATCATCCATTTTTAGTAGATTTAAAAAGCGGTAACATCATAAGCATTCCGCCATTTAAACAAAGTAAATAATAAATGTGTCGGCAGTTTGTCATTAAAAATTTCGAACTGAATATGCTCAAGAAAAGGTGGAAAGCGGATAAGGCATTCATCACAAATTGTGAGGGTAGGTAATTAATTTGATTTATCATTTTATATAAAATAATTACTTTATGACCGAAGTTTTTATGAAAATTGTCGAATTATTCAATTCTTGCTGCTGATTGTTAAATTCATTTATTATCATTAACAAATGCAATTTATCGTATATCAAACCAAAATATCCAATTTAAAATCATTGTGTGATTAAATTTAATGAGCGTTTTGATAAATTTTCTGATCTTTTCCTCGTTATCATGGTAAGTTGAAATCATTAATTATTTAATTTAAATTTAAATTTTTATATTTAAATCCAAAAAAATTTCATAGTATCACTCTCAAAGCAGGACAAATCTGGAAACTTATGTGGATTCATGCGGAAAACTACTTACTTAAATGCAAATATAATAAAATCAGTTACACCAATTATCTGGTGAGCGACTTTTCAAAATACAAAAGATGAATGGGAGTTGCAAGCTTTGGCACTTCTACTTTTTGCCATAACTTCACATAGTGCCTCTTGTGAGCGTTCTTTCTCAGTTTGTTGGTTTATGGTCAGATGCATGTTAATTTGGCTGTAGGTCGGGTAGAAGGAATGTGCAAATTGCATCCTTATTAGGAATTACCTTATTATGCGATTGATATTCATTGAGTGAAAAATGATAATACTATTATGGAATGAAGATTTTGATTTTTTTATTTGAAAATGTAGTTGATTCGATAATAGATATGACTCAATGCTTTTTTTTAGAGTAGATATTGGATCTCGATGATCTAATAGTTTGTCAAAGAAGACAAACTGTTATATTGGATCCAGAACGTGAAATGGATGAGAATTAATGATTTATAAATAATACACTATAATAAATAATAAATGGAATTTTTAAGGTTTAAAATGCTTGTAGTTTCGGCTTATATTAAAAATAGTTTCGATCCATGTATATTTTCGACCAGAGTTTTAGATTTTGGTACTAGTTTCAGACTAGAGTTTCGGACTTTTAGATTCGGTCATATTCTTAAAAGATTTCAGCTATCACGCGCACAATGTGGAGAATTAGATGGTTGTGACCTTTCACCAAGATTCTTACGTGTTCCGAATATGTTTTTGTAAAGATTGTTAAATAAAAACGAATTTTTTAAAAAAATCAAGCTCACGGGAATTCAAAGATACATGAAGAAGTCTACATGTATAAGATGGGCTTTGTGATGTTTTCAATGTTTGTTGCACAACAAATAGCAATTTCAATATTTATTTTATTTATAAAAATATTTGCTGATATATATGGGAGGTTTCTATTAAAATCGAGTTTACGAACATAGTAAATCATGATCCGTAACAGCTTACCTCCCATATTATCTCATAAAAAATATAAAAAGTGATGACATTTAGATCTTCACATTTCATTTATAATAAAATAATCCAAAGTTTCTTGCCAATCGTTCCCGGCGATTTGCAACACTTCCGTTTGTTTGCAAATCGTAAAAATTCAAGAGAACGTCAAGTTGTTGACCTATATGATAACTTTCATAAATTATTAAAGAAATAAATCAAGCTTATTTTAATTTACATACCCGTGAGTGCTCTAAGAGCTGCTACATTCTCAGGAAATGTTGGCGGAACCTCTCCATTTAGATCCGGAATAGGTTCGAGATTAACATTTGGATCATAGATTCGAGAATTAAAGGTTCGTGCAAGAGATCGTGCATCCCTAAAGTAATGAATAAGGTAATAACTACCTAATAGTTGATTAAAAATTATACATGAATAAAAAAATACCTACGAATTTCGGATTATTGCCATCATATTATTAAAATTTCGATTCGAATTATTGGTAATATAGGTTTCAAGATCTTGTTGAAGTTTTCGAAACCGACTCTCGAAATTCATGCTCGGCAAGTTTGAAAACAAAGCAAATTCTTGTGCGACTGCTTGAATTGCCTGAGCTAAATTTGTGAAATTTGGTTGTTGAGCCTACAAAAAAGGGTAGACTTTAGAACATAATTTTAAAAGGTTTAAACTATTATTATTTTTAATTTACCATTATGCAATGTTGAACAAAAAAATTGAATTACTGATAGAGAAAGAGAGAATGAGAATGAGAGAGAAATTGTAAAGTTTATATATTTATACTTAGGTCAATAGTCTAAATAGACTCAATAGATAATCAAACAACTGCGCAGTAGGTACCGTAAACAGCTGACAGGTACAATACAAATTTCATAAAATTTGCAAAATATTATTTTTTAAAAAAACACTAACTTTACAATTAATTTTCCCCTAAAATTATACAAATAATATGGTGATATTCAGAACTTATTATTGGCATGATTTTTTTCAAAATTCTATATATTACCTTTTTTTTGCGATTTGCTTGTATAGTACCCGGATATAAGTATGAGGAGGATATTATACTATGGGGATACTTTAGTAGGCTGTTTACGGTAGGTACAGTGTGACGTAATTTTTTCACAAAACCGGTATTGATTAATAAAGTAATAAAGTATATATGCAGTTTTCAAAACTTATTTGCATAAAAAATCAAATCAGAGAAAGTTTTATATTCATTTTACTTGAAATTACTGAACCTATTATTTTATTCAATACATGTATTACATGGACTAGTTGGTCTTACGTAAAAAAGTTCTAGATTATACAAAACTTAGTGTTTTTTTATTCAAAAAAAGCCAATAGGAAACTTTTTGATTTTTCTATATACAAAATGGTATAATTGTAAAGGATGTCTTTATTTGATTTGATTATATCCTGTGTATAAAAAATGTAAATGTAATAGTAACCAATTAAATATTTTAAATATAGAAAATCTAGTAACAGCTTGTTGAAATATAAAAAAATTTATTATTATTTACCTAAATAGTAAAAAAATAGTTCAATAATATAGAGAATGTTATATATTCAAAAAAATAACTTATCTTTTAATAGCGAAAATCTTAAAAATAGCTAAATTTATTCTGTAAATTTCATCTTTACTCAATAATACAAAGAATATCAATAGATCTTAGCAAAGCAAAAATGACTACTAAAACTATTGATGCTATCATTATTTTCTTTTTTTCAAAATGTCTCATATATCACATATATAGCATTTTTTATCTATTAATAAATTGAGCTTTTTTTTATATTCAAATTGCAATTGTATTACAAGGTTAAATTATTTTAAATCATTCTATTGTTACTTGCAAACTTGACACTATAATTTCAATTTTACACTAAATGTAAAGTTAAATGTAAATTAAATAAATAAATCAAGAATAAATTCAAAAAATAAGCATTTTCTTTCTATATAATTTTTTTTTATTCACTTTTAAGATAAGTATCTTTTTTCAAACTCTTTAATAGTAAAAAATTTTTCTTTTTTGATAACAGTTTTTAGTGTTGTTACATTTGAATTTTTCATTCACAATTTTTATTAGATTTTTTAAAATTCATAATGATTTTTAAAATATCAGAATTTTTTTATTTAAACATTAGGCAATCAATAATTCATACTATTGTAAAATACTTCTATTTTTTCTCATCTATATCTTTTTTATTATGTAACTTTTTTTGTTAATATTACTAAATGAATTTGCCAGATCTCTTTAGTTTAAAAGATCTTTTTGTTAGATCATATTATATGGAAGGATTTCTAGGAAAATCAGGTTCTGAAAATTTTTAATTAAAATTAATAGCTTAATACATTTTAATTTAATAACATCAAAAATTAAAATGCAATAAAAATCTCAATTTTACTAAAAAATTCTCAGAACCTAATTTTCCTAGTAATCAACCTATATATAATATATTAATTATTTATATAGCAATTCTTTTAACCTTTTTGTAAACTCTGCTTTAAATATTTTAATAATAAACAAAATCTCTTTATAAAAATATTAAAATAGTAATATTAATTAAATGTTTAATAGTCAGATTCCTTTCTCTTATTTTCTTACTAAGTTATAGTCAATATCATAGTAAATAATTAAATAATAGCATTTTTTAAATAGCAGATTTTCTATTTGATTTTTTATTTTATCAGATAAGTTAATTAGTTATCTGATATCTTAATACTAATTTATAGTTAATTGACTTCTTATTATATTACTTATTTAAATATTTGCTAACAAATAAAATATATTTTTTATTTTTTTATATTTTTCAAAAAAGATAGTGCTTTTCTCCTTTTTCTTATAATGTATAATAATATTAATACTTTTCAGATATAAATTATTTTATTTAGAATATCTTTTATCATTTCATTCAAAAATTTAAAAAGTCTCTATTACTCATTTACAGTAGCGGTCATAAGTATCCGACCGCCTCTAACTCCGGCTACAAGTAAGTAAATTCAAAATTTTTTTTTATTTAAAAAATACATAACCAACTAACTAAAATTAATACATTGTGTA
>CAJVPQ010000167.1:0-36052 GCA_910591825.1 Funneliformis caledonium
TTTAGATAAAAATACTAATTCAGAATATCGGTTAAATGTAGATTTTGAAAAATTTTCTTAATAAGATTTTAGTAAAACTCAAGATATAAATGATATATATGATAAAATATTTGAATTATATCAGAAAGAAATAGAAAATGATGAATATGATGATATTAAAGTAGATTCTAAAAATAATGTTCAACTTATTCAGAAATATAAATGTAATAAAGAGATAAATAATAAAGAAATATTAAAGTTAATATGCGAAAGTTTAAAAAAACTAATGATATTTTTATAACAAAGTATTATATCTTATTTAAAAAGAACATTGTAAAGTTGTTATCATAATGTTAAAGGATTTTGTGATATAGAATACTAATAAAAAAGTAGAAAGAAAAAGAAATTATGTTTAGAATATAAAATATTTAGAAGTTTATAGAGTTTAAGAACAAAATTTTATTTTGATCATGTGACATATAGTAAAATGAATTTTATTATTATCGAAAAGAAAATAATAACAAAAATAAAAGTAAAAGTGTTAATAATATAATTGGTAACTCTCAAAATAATAATAATAATGGCATTTATTTTTATCATAATTATTAGACATTTCATATACAAACAAATACGTAGTAATTTTATTAGAATTAAAAAAAATTTAGTTTAATTGATCTTCATAAGAGATAAGACTTATTAGAAATTGATAATGATTATTATTCTTCATAAGTTGATTTTGGATAAAATTGAAACATTTTCAAAGTTGTTCTAGGACTTTTAAATTATTATTTTCTTCTCGATGAATGAATTAGAAGTTATCATTAAGCTTTTTATAATCCTTTTGAAGTTTTTGTCTTTTTTCTAAAGCAAGTTTTTCCCTAAGTGTTTATACTCAAAGAAAAATTTAGCAGTCTGATTCAAGAAAGTTAATAGTTGATTTTCTAAAGTTGAAATTTTCTTCTGAAAATCTTTTTGAGTTTGAACTTCATTTTGAACTTTTTAACAAGAATCTTTAGTTTGATAGAGAATAAAAAAGGTAAAAATATTAGTCATTGCTACAGTTAACTAAATAAAGTTGAATAGATCGTTATACTTCACTAAAAAGTAGCAAAGGTTATGTATATTCAAAAGCTCATAACAAGCTAATACATGCTTTATATAATCAAAGTTTTCAGACCAAACCATTTTTAAATCTATCTGTCTTACCTTAAGAAACTTTTTTACTTCTAAATTTTCTGTATTAAGCTGCACTCTAATGTTGAGAAGAAGAAGATTTCTTCTTGTTCATATGAGTTATTTCAGAAAAATATTAAAAATAATTTAAAAATTTGCAATAATTTTTTTGAAGAAAAATTTTGAAGAAAATAAATGAAATTTCAGATAAGATATTTATAGATAAAAGACATGTAAAAAGATTTCTTAAGAATGCAAAAACTTTTTTTTGTAGAAAAATAAACAATTAGTTATTAGTCTAAAATTGTTATGAATCCTTTTAAAATATTTTAGAGAATATCAACTTAATTTATAATCATGTAATATCTGCATAGTATATTCTTGATCAATATTTCTTTATTTAGTATCAGTTCAGAAAACTTTAGCAAGTTGCATAATTTAAAAGGTTCAGCAAAATGCATGCATGAGAATTAAGAAATATAAAAATATTAGTTTTTCTAAAAAAAAATTACTTGCAATATTGACGTAATTTATGCATTAAGAAAAGTTAAAAGTATAATTAGTTGATCAAAATTTTGTATAAAATAATTTTCTTGTGATAAATTTCTCAAATATTAGATTTCAATAAACCTTCCTGATATAGGAAGAAATTAGTATATTATAGATGAAATTAGATCAAAATAGTTGAATCACTAAGTATATATTTTATTTATAAATAATTAACTAATATATTACCTAACCACATTTATTAGTCCAATTTAAAGAGCCACCTATAAAGAAAAACTTCAAGAAATATTTTAAGTAAAAAAAAAATAACCTTCCTAACTACTATGTAGATCATTCAACTGAAGTTAATACTCATTCTTTTTACAAATCCTTATAGAATAGCCATTCTTTCAAAGACATTTTTCTTTAATGATAATTTTCAAATTCTAGTATATCTATTCTTCTTTAAAGTCAATCTATACAAATATCTTGATCAGACATGAGATATACTAATCTGTTTACCATGAATAGTCTTTTTTTTTTTCTTATCTTGTGTTTTAGTTTATAAAGTTATAAACTATTTATAAACTTTATTTTTTACTGAGAATGAAAAGTTCTTATATGTTTAACTTTTTTTTAAAGATCATTTTTTGAGTGATTATTAGAAAGTATTTTTTTGATAGAATTTATTATTAAGAAAAGAAAATTTTAAATAATTAGATCAATATACAAAGGGTTATATTTAAGAGAAATAGCTTATTATATGATCTTAATTAGAAAGTCATTCAAAATCAAAGTATTTATATAAAATTATAAATCTTACAATTTCTGAAAATTAACAAATTTTAGCCCTATATAAGGTTAGAAAAATCTATATTATAAGGTCAATTGCAGATAGCATAAATATAATATACTCCCTTTTGATAGATTATGTGTGAATACAGCATACATTCTGCTTAAAATTTTTTTAAAATATAAAAAAAAAAAAAAAAATTAATTTGATTTTTAAAAATACAAAATTTCTTTTCTTACTATAATTTTTGAAAAAGATTATTAACAATAGAAAGGATATTATAGATCATAGATCTTGAGTTTTAAAATAATGAAAAATTAATTATTGATGAAAGGATAAATTATTTGTGAGAACGCAAAATCTTGAAGAGAAGTAATGTTATATAAAAAGACATAGATGATAATGATCAAAAAAATGACGTTAATTCTTAGAAAATCATATATATCTTATAAGTCTTTTATATTATCTATGACATTTATTTCTTTTCTATAATATATTTTATTTATTTCACTGATTGAAATTAAAAAAATCAGACATGCAAAAAATCGGCTTAAATTCAGCCTAAATTCGATAAATTATCAAAAATCGGCCTAGCCGATTGGCATACACTAAAAATCAGTCAATAATCAGCTGAAATTTAACCTATCTTATTTATAACCGATTGGCATACTTATTGCTGATTAGCATTTATATCAAAAATTGGCTAAAATTCAACCCATCTTATTTATAGCTAATTGATGTTCGATTTATATCCAATTAATATACATCAAAAATTGGCTAAAATTCAACCTATCTTATTTATAGCTAATTGGCATACTTATTGCCGATTAGCATACATCAAAAATCAATTAAAATTCAACTTATTTTATTTATAACCGATTAACGTTTGATTTACATCTGATTGATATACATCAAAATAGACCAAAATAAAATAAAATTCAGAAGGAAATATAACTGATATTTAGGATTAATAGCTAAATAATGCTAACCTATTCAATTTATTTTTACAAATAGTATTTTCTATTAATTGGATTAACAGCCAAATATTCTTTTGCATTTCGCTAGACTGAAATTCAATATTTAATCAGTATAAATTGACCCAAAATATGATGAACTGGTATTATACAATCATGACTTTCCAGATAAAATTTAGTATCCCATAATTTGACATTACATGTTTTTTCTTTGCTAAAATAATACTGCATATTTGAAGAACTTGTAGGTTTATACTAATAAACAAATGCTAGAAAATATTCAGCCTTTTCAGATGGCAAATCGACCTTATGTGTAAAATAATATTGGACTTAGCTAAAATAACAATTAACTGTACTATAATTTATAATAAATTTGGCTAAAATGTACGAATTTTTTACATGTCGCAAAGATATCGATGATCTAAAGATTTCAGAATCAATTCAACATCTTCTGAATTGATTCATTTTGACCTGAATTATTATATCATCTTCTGAATCCTTATCGAATGGCTTCTTAAAATCAAATGTGATATAAGTCGTATTGTAGTATTCAACTATCAAATCAAGCATTTCACTTAAAATAATTATATTATCAGATGATAGTTTAAGGAATTTGCCAGAAAATAGTTCACTTCAGTAACATTTGATTTCTTAATATTTCGTGAATTTATCTAAAATCGATGGATTTCATCAGAAGAAAATTCGTCTGTATTTAAAATTAAAAGCTGATTGTCTAGTAATTCAAGCCCTTTTACCTCATTACCACCAGAACTTGTAATACTATTGATTTGAATATCAAACATCAATTGACACATTAGTTCAGATTCAATTTTTCTATTATTATTTGGTAAAGAACCTAAAAATCGTTCATAAATTAGTAAGCCAATTTATTCAAGAAATTTTCAAAAAAAAAATACCTAATATTCCATTCATGCGTTTAAAAGAAAAACTCAAAACACATATAACAGACCATAATCTCTTAAGCAATCATACAAATGAAGAAAAAGGTGAAGATTTGGCGTGATTTTGTTGCGCTTGTGATTATTTTCAATTAACTTCACCATCTTAATTAGTCTTTGATGTGCTTAATGTAATAAATCTGATTCTACAATCTGGTTTACTAAAATTATACAAATCCTTACGAAATGTATAAGAATCTTTCTATCTATAATCAGAAGATGTTCTTAAAGTGAAACAGTGGCATATACAGTGAAAAATATTCACCACTAATCGGCCGTAAAATTAGAAAATCCTTCTCCTTCATGAATTTTACCTTGTTCATCTTTTTCTGAATCTTATTCAAGGAATTTAATGTCAAAATCTCTTTATCAATCCAGATTCATTTTACTATCTATTGTGCAATGCTTAAAAATAGGCAATGCATTAGATCGATTGTGATATATTTTATAGAGTCAAAATATGGCAAACGTAATAATTCAGACCATTTTACGTCACTTTGCTTTATAAATCATTTTTGTGAAGCATCTGAATTGCAGCGTCTCCATTCTAATGCATTTTGACAATGCTCAATTAGATCTCGCATAATAAACTAAATCATCAATATTATCCATTCTGGTAAAATTATGCTGATGATTTTCATAATTTGCCTTCTTTCGCATCTATAACATAATAATAAGGCTGAAATATGTCCACATATTTTTCTAACGGCCAGTATATCACATGAAACAAGAATTAAAATTATACGAATGTTCTTTCTTTCAGAATGTTTATATATTTTATCTATTGTAAATCTATCCTAAAGTGATTCTAATTCATTTACAATCAGCGTTAGATAGTGATTTATTTTATGTAAATTGACTTCGCTTGGTCTGAATAAAAGAAAAATTACATATAGCGGCATATATTACTCCAATACTATAAATAGTACTACTATATGGCTGGAACCAGTCAAGATTTAGCATTAATTTAAGATGAGAATTGGCCACTTCATTTCAAAAAAAATTTGCCGAATCTTCTTGTGAAGATTCTTTTAATGTTTGCCACACTTTACCATTATATATATCAGTCATAATATTGTTAAAATGCTAACGATTTGTCCATTATCTCAGGCTAGTTTTAAAATTAGGCTGATGATACATAGAATTGAGTTATTGTCAAATTCCAGAAAATGAAAAGATTAAATTGGGTCAAATTAAAGTTTGATTTATCAATACGATTTTTTGAGATAACGGAGTATTGCAAAATTGTGTTTGTGAATTGACAAATTGAAAAATTCTATATGTTAACATTTTATTACAGCTGGCATATTATTCTGTTGAAAATTCACCACTTCCTGCATTTGATACAGCTTATGACATTTGGAATAAGAAATGAAATGGTGAAATCAATCATTTAATCTAAGTGCTTTTTTTCATTAAGTATATTGAATTTGAAAAATTTCTAAATTCATCACCTCTGATTTCTGTCAGAACCAATTTCATAAATTTTATTAACGCCTCAGTTGCAGACTCTGTAATGTTGAATCTTGTCTGAAATGACATGATCCAAAGTAAAATCCACAAAAATCAGTTATCAATTGATTCTGTATTTGGTGGATTTTGAAATGGCTTATAATCTGATAATGCATAATCTTCAAAAGTTTCAAAATCATTTTCTACAGAAATATCATCATCTTCAGATTCACCTGTAATATAATCTTCTTCAGTAGTAAATTCTAAAGATTCTGAATGTTAATCGGCTTCTGTTTCAGAATTATCAGAAGGATTTATGCCAGATTTTGGATGATTTATGTATTTTCTTACATGTCTCTGAGGTAAAAAAGTAGAATCAAAATCTTCTTGATATTCATCATTAGATTCATGTTCGATGATTTCTATAATTCGTTTAGTCAAAATCGATGTTGACGATTCTCCCATTTTGTCTTGTATTCTGAATTGATGAAATATATTTGAAATAGAACTTTGTAAATCTTGATATCTAACTCTAGTATTATGAGAGGTTGATGGTCTAGAAGTAGATATATTTTCTTCATCAATTAAATCACTAATCGACCTACTTGTTCTTCTACGAGAAGGTGTAATTGAAGATTGAAAAGTAGAAATATCTTCTTTATAGATTAATCTAGAAATCAATCTATTTCTTTTACGAGAAGATATATTAGAAGATTGATTAGATGAATCATCATCATCACCATATAATTTAGAAATTGACCTTTTTCAGCTCATTTCTATTTTATAATTGAGAAATTAAGAGGAATATAAAAGTTCGAAATGGAGTTATTTTTGAGAACGATTTTAGTTGAATTTTATGTTTTTTTTAAAAAAATGCAGTAGTTTTACAAATATTTATATTATTATACTAAACTATTGTTTTCCTTTTTTAGTAAATATAAACAATTAAACAAATTTCCTTTTTAAAATAATTGTAATGTTTATAACTATTTTTATTAAGTTGTTTTGATTTAATGCATCGATAAATTATTTCTGAATCTTATATTAATTTAATGTATGATGTTTCTGATTTACTTTAAGTGTATTTTGATCTAATGCATCAATAAATTATTTTTGAATCTTGTATTAATTTAATGCATGATGTTTTTGATTTACTTTAAGTGTGTTTTGATTTAATGCATTAATAAATTATTTTCGAATCTTATATTAATTTAATGCATAATGTTTTCGATTTACTTTAAATGCGTTTTGATCTAATGCATTGATAAATTATTTCTGAATCTTGTATTAATTTAATGCATAATGAAAGTATTGTTTCTGATTTACTTAAATGCATTTTGATTTAATATATCGATAAATTGTTTCTAATTTACTTTAAGTCTTTTTTAATGCATAATTAAAGTATTTATTAAATTGATAATTGTTTCTGATTTACTTTAAGTATTATATTGATTTAATGTATTATTTGATATAACTATTTGAGTTTATTTCTAGCATATATATGAAAATTTATATAAATAAGCTTAATTTTTCCACTTCTTAAAAAAATAATTTCAACTCAAACTTTATCTTTTTAAATCAAATTTCTTCTTTTAATTTCTTCTTTTTACAATTTCTTTTTTTGCAAAATGCCACCAAAATACCAAACAAAAAAATTGTCATAAAAATAAAAAAAACATAAGTTGAATTTTATCAATCAACCAGTCAATTTTTTCAAACAATAACTGATTTTTTTTGTTTTCTACAATAGAATCTCAATCAACAGCAACACTAACAAAACACTCCCAATGAAAAAAATCGACTGATGAAGAGCCAGAACGTAAGTTGAATTTTATTAATCAACCAGTCAATTTTTTCAAATAATAACTGATTTTTTTTTGTTTTCTATAATAGAACCTCAGTTACCAGCAATACTACTAAATGCTTCTAACAAAAAAATCGACTGATGAAGAGCCAGAATGTAAGTTGAATTTTATCAATCAATCAGTCAATTTTTCAAATGTTAACTGATTTTTTTGCTTTTCTATAATAGAATCTCAGTTACAAATAATACTAACAAAATGTTCCCAATGAAAAAAATCAGCTGATGAAGAGCCAGAATGTAAGTTGAATTTTATCAATCAACCAGCCAATTTTTCAAACTTTAACCGATTTTTTTGCTTTTCTATAATAGAAAAAAGATAAAAACACGTTTATATAATATCATCTGAGAATGAACTAGTTATTTTAGATCGTAAGTTAGTCATAATATAATACTATTTTTATATTAATACTAAATAATTTTTCAAATTATAGATATAGATTTAGGAGAAATGCAAAGACAATATGAAAAATTCAGCTTCTATTAAAATTTCGACGATAATCAACAGTAAGTACTTCAGCTGTAGCTAAATTCGAGATTCTTGATGATTCAAATGATTTAGAATCAGATATATTATTTTTGATTTATTTTCATTCATTATTTTATAATTAATAATATATTTTCTTTATTCCTACATAGAAAATCAAATGTTAAAAGAAAAACTTATCAAATTTACCAAGAGAATTGAGAAATTAAAGCGATAAAATTCTGATCTCTTGAGGGAAAACTGATTTCTTGCTGAAATAAATAATAAATTCAGTAAGGAAAATGAAGATTTAAAAAATTTGTATATTTATATCCTATATTTACAATGACTAATTTTTCTTTTTTAATATTTAAGATTTGACTGATTTGAGAGATCACGACTGTCTAGATCATTAAAGCAGTCAATGTCAATCCTCCTGCAAAATGAAAAAAATTCAAAAAATCATCATCAAAATCAAAGGGAAAAAAGCTAGTGCATTGTATTGATAATGAATTAGAATTAACGTAAAACAATTTTGAGGACAATGATAATTTGACAACAAAAGAGGCTAATATAAAAGAAGCTAAGGTATGTTTGAATTTATGTCTAAATAATTTAAATTTTTAGCTGATTTTTTTCCTGCTTTTCGTATTTAGGCCAAAATGAAGGTGGTTTTGAAAACCATCAGTTTAAAGGATGATTTGGACTATAACAAACCTTTCAATAGTGAGAAAAATGCTGCATTATGTCATAGTCTGATTTTAAAATTAAGAAAGTCCTTGGCTCTGAATTTTCAGCCTTCTGTTGATCAACTTATAAATTGGCTAAAAACCCTCCATAAGTTAAGTTGGACAGCTCAAAGAATTAAGAAAAGTGGAAGGGCTTTTCAGAGCTGTAACGAATTCATAATAATAATTGAATACATGAAATAAGCAAATAGAATATATTCCAAATTTGGGTCTATTTAAATAAATAATTTAATATTATTTATTATTTATTAGAAAACAGCTTAGCGAGTAAAGGCGGCAAAGTATTTATTTAAAGAAAATGACTAATGAATTGTGAAATATGAAAGGCAACCTTTACTCCAAATTCTCAGCGATCACCTATCATTCACCAGAAATCAGCAAAATGGATAAAGAAAATTGTCAAAGATCCATTATCATTGTATATGACTATTCTTAGCGATCAGCTAAGGTTTATTATTTTCTTTATCTAATTTAGTATATTTTAAATTTATTTAGTATATTCCACTAATTATTTTCTTCTTTTAGCTGAAAAATTTACTGAGAAAAGTACTTGATCCTTATGCTGCTGCAACATTATTATCTCAAATTTAACGAAAGAGAAAATACAATGATGATGTACAGCATTATAATCAGCCACATTCCTATAATGCTTCAAAGTGGTCATATAAAGTACAACCTGATGTGGTTTACGATACTGAGATCAAAGCAGAAGTTACAATTGCAGAAGAATATGCAACTGAAATTGAGGAATATACCAAAGTCAGAAGGGGTTTCATTCGCTACTGAAGAAAGTGAAGACGATCTCATAATGGATGATGGTGAATGATGAATTTTTGGCAATTTGAGGTGAAAATGGGTCAATTTTATTATTATTTTATTATTTTCTTTACGTTTTTTGGGTGATTTGTGGTGGGAATGAGCTGATTTTTTATTATTATCTTTACGTTTTTTTGGGTGATTTAGGTCGATTTTTTATTATTATCTTTATGTTTTTTTCGGGTAATTTAGGGTGAGAATAGGTCAATTTTAATAATTATCTTTACTTTTTTCCAGGCAATTTGAGTGATTTAGGTCGATTTTTTATTATTATCTTTACATTTTTTTGGGTGATTTAGGGTGGAAACAGGTCGATTTTAATAATTATCTTTACATTTTTTTCAAAAGATTTGGGTGATTTGGGTTGATTTTAATAATTATCTTTACGTTTTTTTTCAAGTGATTTAGGGTGGAAACAGGTCATTTTAATAATTATTTTTTACATTTTTTTGGGAGATTTGGGATAGGAATGGGTTTATTCTATTAATTATCTTTATTTAGACGATTTTGGGTTGATTTTTTTATTTTTTACATTTTATATTTATTATTTTTACATTTTTTGGACAATTTTGGAAGGAATGGATTATATTTTTATTATATATTATTTATTTATCTATATTTAGGATGATTTAAGGGGATTTTGGAAGGAAATGGATCATATTTTATTATTTTATTATTCTATTTTTAATAGGAAATTAATTAGTAGATTTTAGTGATATTTTTTTTATTTTATTTTTATATTTTTGCAGATTTATATTAGGTTTTTATTATTAATAAAATTTTAATATTTAATAAATTTAATAAATAAAATGTATTGAATATTGATGCTGAATTGCTTGTCTGATTGGAGTCGTTTTGATCGATATTTGAATTATTGTCGAATTGATACTGAATTAAGGCTAATTTTAGGCTGATTTATGGTTGAATTGCTTGTCTAATTAGAATCGATTAGCGTCAATCAGTATTAATAATAATCTGTTTGCATAACTAAATGACTGCGCTAACTAATGTCACCAATGATTACCAGAAAAATCATGATCATCATTTTCACTAATTTTACTGCTATCATGATTATCGTTGTGATATTTATTTTCTTTATTATTACATTTATTATTATTTTATTTACTATATTTATTTTCATAGTTATATTTACTTTCATTATTATATTTATTATCTCTATCTTATAATTGTATTTTATATAAATATCTTATATTGTCACCTTGATAAATTAACAAATTTCTATCATACAATTAATAAAGTATAATCTTAATAATATAAAAACTATATTTTTGCCAATATCTATTTCCTTATAATATAAATTATCAATAAAGATGACCTGATCTTTCAACTTAAATAAATTCGTGTTTATTTCTTTCATAGTTTATGACTTAAACTTTCTGTTAGCAAATAAGTTTTATTATCCTAACGATATAGTATTTAGGCTTAACAAGTGATGATTTCTGCCAAGAGAATCTTTATTGAAGATATACATAACGAATCGCTAAAGGACTAGCGAGGTGTATGAATTTTAAGGAACTTGAGAGAATTACATCAGAGCATATAGTTAGGCATTACTTAGATGAACATCTTAATCAAGATTATACTTGTCATTGATATTACCCACCCCTCCAATTGAAACTCTTTCCAATAGCTTTAATAATTTCTGAAATTGGTTTAGACATGAATATCAAGCAGATATCTTCATTTTAAGAACTACCTTTACCTTTAATCTATTTGAACAACTTAGTGGTATTCCTGAATCTGAACATTGTAACTCTTATCTAATAAGAGTTATCTATCAACTTCTTTCTAGTATTCGATATCGTGTTGACCTTTTTTAGCAAACGTAATATATTTATATATACAAGGCATATCATTTCAAACAAATTATTTTCAACAACCTATTACTTTAACTATTTCTTCAAGCGAATATACTGAAATCTTAGAACAAGATCTAGTAAGGTTTCTAGCAGATTGACAACTACTACAATACCTTGTTACCTCTTTGATACCTTCTGCATCCAGCTTATCAAACTCATCTCCTAATTCACCCCCAATCAAAACTGAAACTATGGTTACAGGAGCTAAAATGAGAGCTATTTTCTAAAAAATTTTTGAAAATAATGGACAACACTTAACAGATATTAGCGAATGATTTTGTCTAGCCCAAAGAGAAGAAGATCTACTATTAAAGTCGACTATTTTTCAGAAGCTGAAAATGAAGACCCTGTAGAATGGTTCACTGTGTTCGAAAGAGCTGCTATTATTAACAGATGGACTAATGAAATACGAAAGAAAGCCCTTGCTGGAGAACATCTTAAGGGCGTAGCAGCTGACTGGTTTGATAGTGCTACTACAGCAATGGAAGACAATTGGAGCTCTGGAACAAATGGCAATCAAATTTTGTAGATTTATTTGAAGCCTGTTTTATTAGCGAAACTAAAAAAAATCAATAGTAATAGGAATTAACTTCTCTATAACAACAAACAAATGAATTTGTAGATTCTTATACTAATAAATTCAAGAAATTGGTGATTTGTGTAGGATTAACAGATGATGCACAGAAGAAAAGGATGTTCCTTATAGGACTAAATCCTATTTATACTCCATTAGTCTATTCACAAAATCTAGTCGATTTAGACGCTACTGTAAACTCTGTGTGAACTATTGAAATTGAATATAACTTCACCTCTGGAAAAGCCTCTAAAGATATTAGTATTGCTACAGTTTCTACTCTTAAAAACGTGATTACTAATACTAAAGTAGATGAACTCACTAAGAAATTGGAACAGCTATCTATTAATTATGCTAATCTAATGATTGCTTTATTAGCTTAACCTCAATAACCACCAAGGAGATGAATAGAACAAACCTATAATGACACTACAGAAGATCCAGATAAAATATGTCTTTCATGATCTGTTACAATTGTAATAGAGAAGGACATATAGCCAAAAATTGTTCTCAATCCCATCAGCAACCAAGAAGGATTGATAGAAGACCTCATTATGATAATACTAGAGATATACATCTAGCTGACCAATATTATGAGAAAGAATACAATGACGAGAAATATACTTCTGAAGAATACTATGAGAAAGATGAATATAAAATCTACCTTAATACTAGGTCTAGACCTTATCCAAGAAATACTGTGTCGAAAAATAAAAGAGAACCAGTAAAATTTTAAAATCCACCTAAAACTAGAATAATTATCGAAGAACTAGACATAAAAGAACCAACACCAGAACTAGTAACTGAATCAGTTAGAACTGAAAAGGCATTAAAAGCTCCTAAAAGAAGGTTATTACCTACTCCTATTAAACAATTAACTGAATTTAATGTCTCGACCTATTTGCAAAATTTACCATGTGGATTATCAGTAGGATAGACTGCACATGCTATCCCTAAATATCATTCTAGTTTAGCTTAAGCTGTCAGACGCTCAAGGGAATGAGCTACTGATAAAACTAAGGTAGCTAATTTAGTGGAAAGTGATGATGAACCAACCTCTGATGTAAAATGTACCTTGAGGATTAGACAAAAAGCTCAAACTGCAATTATTGATTATGGAGTTGCTACCAGTATCATAACCAAAGCTTTAGTAGAAAAACTGGAATATAAAATAAGTTGACCCTCAAAAATGATAGTAGTAATAACAAATGGTGCAAGAACTCGTTTCCTCAGAATCATTGATAATGTATCAGTAAAAATTGGAAAAATTAAGATACCTACCTCTTTTCAAGTACTCGAATCCAGAGATGAAATCCTTATACTTGGAAATGATTGGCTTAGAATAACTAATGCTATTATGAGTTGAGAATAATTTATTCTTATTATTAAACGAAATAGAATTACTATAAAAATTCCTATTGCATTCACTAAAACAGCTAAAGTTGTAACTCAAGAAGCTGAGAACGAATACAAGAATGAAGAATATAAGGATGAATATTTAGAAGAATATCTCATTTATTTATCTGACAATATTAACTCAAAAGAATCAGAGTTAGACGATGAGTTAGGATTCAACCCATGGTCTGATCACTACTCTCCTATTCAATCTGAAGAAGATACTGATGATAATGAAGAATTAAACGAACAATCAGAAGATAACCTAGCTGCCTATCTTGCTGAAATCGCAAGATACAGTATACTGCTAGAACTGATCCAACTTACTTGGAGCAACTAGGACCTTTGGATTTCCAACAACAGCAGGCTTTTATGAATCTTCTGGAAGAATACTATGATATTTGTATAAGAAGTCAAACAGAAATAGGACGAACAACTGAGATTAAATATCGTATTTATACTAGAACAGCTATACCAATTATTCAAAAACCATATCAAACGAACCCTAAAAATACTAGATTCCTGAATCAAGAGTTAAAGAAAATAGAGGAAAATGGTATAATTCGACCCTCCTATAGTCCATGATCCTCACCTGTTGTAATTGTAAGAAAGAAAGTAGGTGAAAAAAGATTATGTGTTGATTATCGAAAAGTCAATGCTATCACAAAAGTTGATGCGTATCCATTACCAAAAACTGACGACTTATTGGATTTACTAGGTAGAGCAAATTGGTTTAATATTCTTAATTTAGCTAGTGGTTATTGGCAGGTAGCAATGCATCCTGATGATATTGAGAAAACTGCTTTTATTACAGCAAATGGATTGTACAAATTTTTAGTCATGCTCTTTGATTTAAACAATGTATCTGAAACATTTCAAAGGCTCATAAATTGGATTCTTAAAGATTTTCTTGGACTGTTTGTATCAGTCTATCTTGATGATGTAATTATCTATATGAAAGGATCTTTTAAATTACATATTAAACAAGTATTTCAAGCTTTTAGAGACGCTTATCTTGCAATAAAATTAAAGAAGTGTTACTTTTATCATTCTTCTTTAGCATTCTTAGAACATATCATAGGATAAGGAGGAATTCAACCTGATCCAGAGAAAATTAAAAAGATTGAAGAATTTCCAGAACCAAAGAGTTTAACTCAACTACATACTGCATTAGAATTATTTGGCTATTATCGAAAATTTATTAAAGATTTTGTATGATATGCTAAACCTTTGACCTTACTATTAAAGAAAGATCAGCCCTTTAAATAGAAAGAAAAACAATAACATGTCTTCAACTGACTAAAGGAAAGGCTTATTAAGGCATCAATCTTATAGTACCCAGATTTTGAAATACCTTTTACCTTATATACTGATGCTTAAAAGAAAAGATCAGGCAGTAATATACATTTTTGATGTCCCAGAGATTTGTTATTCTAGCTATATGTCCTAGCTATATGTTTCAACCTATCCTACACTATGTCCTAAATATCCTATCTGTCCTATCTATGTTCCATCAGTATCCTATCAGTGTTCCATCAATATCCCATAACAACACTGAGATTAGATGCTGTACTATCCCAAAAGAAGGATGGAAAAGAATATGTTATTGCATATGCTAATAGATCGACTAACAAAACTGAGGAAAACTACCCTATCACTGATTTAGAGTGTTTAGCAATTGTCTGGTCAATTAAACATTTTTATCATTATCTTAGCTGACTATTCACTATTGTAACTAATCATGCTGCTTTAAAATGGTTGAAAACTTCAAAAATGCCAAAAGGAAGACATGCTAGATGGATCATGAAATTGCAACAATATTATTTCATCATAGAACATAGAGCAGGAAAGCATAATATAAATGCTAATACATTATTTCAAATGTACGACAAAGAAACTGATGAATGTTTTATTATTGATCTTACCAAAACAGATATAGCTGACGATGAGGATGAAAATGTTAGTGTGAAAGAAGATATAGAATAGCATATTTTCTCCTTCGAATCTTGAGAAAATGATGAATGATTTAAAGAGGAATTGTCTTGACAATACTCTAATACTATTCTAATTACTGCCATTGGGTATAAATCTCCTAATGATGAATTAGAGGAAATCTATCATGAAAACATAAAGATTAAACAAGTAATTGCTAGACAACCCATCACAAGAGGAGAATCACAATGCACTTTTTTATGTGATACTGAAAACTATCATATTCATACGTATTGTAAAGTATGCAAGAAAAATTTATTATACAGAACTACCATATATGACTGTATCATCGGATATGGTTTAGGAAAAATCCAACCAGACATGAAATCAGAATATTTAATTAATGATCTCTAGTATAAAAACCTCTCTTAGTATAACAGGAAAACCTTTATGTACAATTACACTTTCACCTTGATGACATTGATAATGCACCCCTTTCCCCTTCTTATTAGATCAATTACTAATATAATACATAAAGAATTAAGTGAAAGCGAAAGTGTTTACAGTATGATAAATAGCTTAAATTCTTAATCATAGAAGAACAACAATATAATCAACTATTTAATTATTTAACTAACCAAATAAATATACTTCATTACCTTTAATCAAACACAACAACACAAATTAACTGTACTATCAAAACATTATATTATCAAACATAATTTACTATACAATATCAACAAAAATAACTCAAGTAACCCAATTAGAGTACTCAAGAAAACAGAACTAAAACCTGCACTTTACATGTTTCACAATAATCTAATTGCATTCATAGTTCAAAAGAAAAGATGATAGAGAAAATTAGAAAACGTTTTTATTGGTCTCAAATGTTTGAAGATATCAAGAACTATATGCAATCATGTGACTTTTGTCAGAAGAGAGGAAGAGTCTCAAGGATAGAACTTCTACATCCTATACCTATCAGACTACTATTTCATCACATTAGAATAGACTACGTTAGACCTTTACCAGTTTTAAGTAAAGGAAACAAATATATAATCGTTGTTATTGATTATTTAACTAAATGGCCAGAAGCTAAACCTGTAAGGCAAAATGATGCTAAAACAACCATACAATTCGTGTATGAAGATATAATTTATCGACATGGATGTTCTGGAGAAATATTAACCGATCGTGATACATATTTCAACAATCAATTATTACATGAATTATTACAAAAATTTGAAATACCTCATAGAATGTTGATGCCATACCATCCACAGACCAATGGATTAGTTGAAAGGTTTAACAGAACTTTAATAGAAGCTCTGACATAAACTGCTACCAATCATCAGAGAGATTGGAATCATTTTATTACCTCTGCACTTTTTGTTTATCGTACAAATGAACATTCAGTTATAAAAATATCACCCTTTTCATCGTATATGGATGAGAAGCTAAATTACTAATAGATAGTATAGAAATGGAGAAGGAATCCCTCTTGCTCAACCATGTGAAAAAACAATTAGATCAGCTGCAAATTATTCATAATACTGTTCAACAAAATTTACAAAAGAACAACAAAAATAGAAAGATCGACATGATGAAAAATTAAAGAAAATTGTGTCATATCAAATAGGCGATCAAGTTCTGTATTACAAAGCAATGTTAGATAAATAGTGGTCAGGAAAGCTAGACTCAAAGTGGAAAGGACCATATTATATACATGATATAATTAGAAATGGAGCTTACAAGATTAGGGAATTAGACGGGAAAGTCCTAAAAACCTCAATGAATAGAAGTTTATTAAAAATCTATATAAATAGAGTAGATATTGATTGAACTTCATCCCTTTTCCTTTAATTCAAAATGGAACTATATAATCAGATTTTAGCAGACTTACAACAAACTAAATTACTTTATCCGGATATTTTATCTCTTTTTTATCAACACAATGATACCACATTACAATAAGTAAAATCTCTACTTTGACAACTTAGAAGAGCAAAAAGCTTAAGAAATCGAGTTGAAATACTAATAGTCCTCTGGCATATAGGAAAGGCTAGAAACTAAAACTGAATCACTAACTAAAAAACTCAATGTATGAACCTTCTCACTATACTACTGAAAAGTAGTTGTACGAGTATATTACCTATATGAATAGATCAAATTGCTCGAACTAAGCATATGATTATAGGAATGCTCTCTCGTATTAATCGTGAACAATATCAACAGCTCATACAGGAAACTAGTATCATCGCAGGAGCTCAGATGTTAGAGGAGGAAGTTATTAGTGATAATCTGTTTGCGTAACTAAATGACTACGCTAACTAATATCACCAACGATTATCAAGAAAATTGTAATCATCATTTTCACTAATTTCACTGCTATCACAGTTATCGTTGTGATATTTATTTTCTTTATTATTATGTTTATCATTATTTTATTTATTATATTTATTTTCATAGTTATATTTACTTTCATTATTATATTTATTATCTCTATCTTATAATTGTATTTTATATAAATATCCTGTATTGTCGTCTTGACAAACTAACAAGTTTCTATCATACAATTAATAAAGTATAATCTTAACAACATAAAACTATATCTTTGCCAATATCTATTTCCTTAAAACATAAATCATCAATAAAAATGACCTGACCCATCAACTTAAATAAATTTGTGTTTATTTCTTTCATAGTTTACGACTTAAACTCTCTGTTAGCTAAAGATGGTGCTGCAATTAGTTGCAACTCTATAATGCTTATTTGTCACTAGTTGCAACTAGTTACAGCGTCATCTTTACTGTTAGCAAATAAGCTTTATTATCCTAATGATGTAGTGTTTAGGCTTAATATTAGCATCTGAATTGTTGCTGAATTAAGGCTAATTTTAGGCTGATTTATGGTTATTTAAGTTCTGAATTGATGCCGAATGGCTATGTCCAATTGGAGTCAATCAGTATCTATCAGCATCTGAATTATTGCCAAATTGAGGCTAGTTTTAGGCTGATTTATAGTTGAATTTAAGTTCTGAATGGCCATGTCTAATTGGAGTCAATCAGCATATTTCAGCACCTGTTTGTGCCAATCAGAAAATATGGCAAATCGACTGTAAATAGTATTAAAATCAGCTTAAAATCAGCCTTCTGATTTTTAGCTGATTTAGACTATTTTGACTAGTGTTTATTTTATTTCTTTTATGCTATATATTTATTATATTATATTTATTTCATATATTTTATTTATTTTTTTATTTCTTCGATAATTTTATATATTTTATTTTATATAAATAGAGAATATTTTCTTTTAGCTTAGTAATATATCTTGTATCTAGTGTGTTAAATAAATAATTTACAAGATAGTTTAGTTTAATTCCTTTAACATATTCGTATAGTACAGAATGCTGACTGAGGTAATACTCCATTATTATCATTATTAAATAAACTGTTAATTGACCAATACTCTTCTAAAACTAATTATAAAATAAACCTTCTGCTTATCACTACAAAATATTACTTCACTTATTACTTATAAGTATCTTAAAGAACTGATTATAATACTATCTAACAATTATAGAATAGAGAAATACAAAATTCAATAGAAATTAAAAAATAAACAGGTCTCCTAAGGTTTACTATATACTATAACATTTTTAAATTAAATAAAAAATGAAACATAACTCACTGAAAGTATAATAGTCACCCTTCTAAAAATCTCCTCTGAAAGCTTTAAAATATTAGTTCAAAATTAAAAAAGAATTCTACAATATCATCAAAAGTGTTAGTCATCAAATTATTAAAAAATGAATTTCAGGTCTCTCATATAACTGTTTAGAATCATTTAAGCCAACTTGGTTATAAAAAAAATTGAGCAGTAGTAATACCTATGCTTACTAAAGAATACATATAAAAATGTATAGAGTAGGTAAAAAATACCTCAATAATAATGAACTGAACAGTATTTTCTGATAAAATAGCTTTTTAGTTATTTAGAAATATGATAAAATATTAGTATAAAAATAAATGACCAATACAAAAAATTCTAAAAGATAAAAAAAATGTTAACTTAAGGTGGATTTTGAGTAAAAGAGAGAATAAGTTTTTTTTTGTTTTTAAAAGATAATAAATAGTTCATTTTATATTGAAAACATTTTTCTGAAATTAAAAATAAAGCTTAAGAATTATTAGTAATTTTAATATGATAATAATCCTAAGCATAAAAGTAAAGTAACTAAAGTATTTCTAGAAAAAATACCTTGATAATAATAAATTAGCCTTCTAATAGTTCTGATTTAAATTCTATAGAAAATTTATGAATTATCATCAAAGAAAATGTTGAAAAATGGTAGTTAAAAAATTTAATTGAATTAGAAGAAGAAATAGAAAAAATTTCAAAAAGCATTCTAGTGAATTTGATGAGATTAATAAAGAAGTATTATAGGCTTGTAATTTAAAAAAAAGGAAACGTATTCTATATTAAATTTTTGTAAATAAAAATAAATAAAACTTTAATTTTTTAACTTTTTAATTAATTTATTTTTCACGTGATTTAGTGCAGTTATTTTGAAATTATTAATATTTAAGTTATTCAAAGACTTTCTTAATACACTACTAATTAAAGATAAATTAAAAGCAAGAGAATATAAAAAATTGTAAATTGCTAAAAAAAAAGTCAGCAAAAAAATGTTATATATTTTTTATTAAAAATATTAAAAATAAGAGTTTTATAATTTATCACTATAGCGCTAGTCCCTAAAATTATATAACCAATATTTTATGTGATTCCTTTAATTTCATTTATTATACATTTATTACATTAGTAAATAATAATACATTAGCAAAATATATTATATTAGCAAATAATATAATATTATAAAAACAATTAATTAAGATTATTAACTGCTACTGTTACTATTTCTACTTCATATGATAATGTGTAATAGTAATCTTAATATAAATATAAGAAATAAAAGAATCATAAAAAAAAAATGAAAGCACCTTTTAATTTTTTTAGCAATAACCAACTATTTCAAATTTTTAAAGTGATATCATGCTTTAAATCTTTATGTTCTTAATAGTTAGAATTTTTTCACAATGCATCTTAGAATTTTATAACATTGATACTAAAAGATTGAAATTTTCTTTATCACTTGTAATAATTTTTTGTGATTCTATTTTATCAGAATCTGCTTGATTTAATTCTTATACAAAGTTTCATAAAAAAAATGAAAAGTTAAACTTAAAACCACCTATTCTTATCCTAATTCTAATACAATCTTAAAGTTTTTTATCCTAACTCACCTATCCTTACTCTAATCTTAATGTAATCTCAAAGCTAATTTTTATACTAGCCACCTATTCTTACCCTAATCCTAATACAATCACAAAGTCAATTCTACCTAATCCTAATCTAATTCAATACTAATACAACTATAACTCTAAATGGCAAATTACATACTGTTTTCAGTACTTTTATAACCTTTTTCTTCATTCATATCTAGTATTTCACAAAATCAGATCAGATCAGATCAGATTTTATCTAAATCTGATCTGATCTGATTTTTATTTTTCAGGATCTGAATCTGATCTAAATCTGTAAGATCTGATTTAAATCTAAAAGGTTTATTGAAAAACAAATTTTTAGTTCTAAAAGAGATTTGAAAATGTTTCTTTTCAATGAAAGGAACCTTTTCAGCTCTAAAAAAGTTCTAAAAAGTCATTCCTTTTTATTGAAAAAAACCTTTTTAGCTTTAAAAGAGTTCTGAAAAATCATTTTTTTTCAATGTAAGGAACTCTTTCAGCTTTAAAAGAGTTCCAAAAAGTCATTCTTTTTCAATATAAGAAACTTTTTCAGCTTTAAAAGAGTTTCAAAAAGTCATTCCTTTTCAATGTAAGGAACCTTTTTAGCTTTAAAAGAATTCTAAAAATTATTTACTTTTTGATAAAAGGAATTTTTTGGGTTTAAAAGAATTTTGAAAAGTTGTTTCTTTTCAATAAAAGGAGTTTTTTAGCTTTAAAAAAAATTTGAAAATTTGTTACTTTTCAATAAAAGGAACTTTTCAACTCTAAAAGAGATCAGAAAATTCATTCCTTTTTAATAAAAAGAACTTTTCAACTCTAAAAAAGGTCTAAAAACTCATTTCTTTCAATAAAAGGAACTTTTTAGCTTTAAAAGAGATCTGAAAATTCGTTTTTTTTTAATGAAAAGAACTTTTCAACTCTAAAAGAGATCTGAAAATTTATTCCTTTTCAATAAAAGGAACTTTTTAATTCTAAAAAAGGTCTGAAAATTCGTTTCTTTCATTGAAAAAGAACTTTTCAGCTAAAAAAAATTGAATTTAGATCTGACAAATCAGATTCAAATTCAATCTGAATCTAACAGATTAGATCTGAATTTTAAATCTGATAGATCTGATCTGATCTGAATTTGAATCTGAATTAGATTTGAATCTGATAGATTCAAATCTATGCAGAATACTATTTATATATTTAACATAAAGTAGTGAGTTATTTTAAATATAAAATAGTTAAGTGTGAAATACAGTTAGAGATTTTATCAAAAATGAATATTGATTCTAGAATGATCTGCAAAAATTCTCTAAATTTTGATTGGTTTATGTCTATGCTCTTTGACCAAAATTTGTGACTTTTATAATGTTGATCTGTAATTAATAACTATTCATACAGAATGTAAAAATTCTCTAGTTTCATAATTATTCAAGATCTATTCATAATTAATTCCGCTTGAAAAAGTAAATAAGATCTGAATTTCATTAAAATTTGTATTACATTGATTAAATTAAATTAATATATTAATTTTTTTCTTTTTAAAGTTTTAGTTTAACAGAAACTGAAAATGTTATAGCCTTCGCTAGTTAGAAAAAATCAAGAGCTAAAGATCTTCCTTACATATTCTTTAAATTAGTTAATAATTACAGTAGATTGGACTTAAGATCTTATAAAACAAAAGAATTACAAGTTTAAAGATATGTCAATAGCAAAGAAATAGCTAAGCAACTTGCACTTTATTAAGATTTTATATCTGAATTCATGGACCTTGGTTTTTCTTTAAATTCCTATTTGATATGTGAAAAATATTATAATCAAGTTATAGCTACTAACCATTTTTATTAACAGCTTTTAAATGACTCTAAACTTGTTCATATAAACAAAAAAAATTCAAATTGATAATGCTAATAATAATAATCCTGTTCTTACTTCTAACCTTATTATTCATACTAGCATTTATAAAAGGACAATCCCTAATGATATACCATATAAGTCAAACAGATCACAACATTATAAAATTGTAACAGTAAATAGAAGACCAAAGACATGAAATATTAAAGTTAAATAAGTATTTGTATGTATATATCAAGAAGATAGCTCAATTAAGGGATCTACAGAGGGCCGCCAAAAGTCTCTGAACACTTTTTGGCTCATTAAAAAACTTAAAATTTTATAATATGAATAAAAAAAGTTTATTAATATCTTTATTAAAATAAGATATTCACTAAGTTTTGTATTAAGTAATTAATACTTAGTTGGGTCTCCCTTTGCTTTAATCACAACTTGAATTCTCTGTGGCATACTATTGACTAAATTTTCAATAGTTTGTATCAGAATTTTTCTCTATGCCTTGTTAACATGTTGTTCGAATTCAGCAATATTGGAAGGCATTTTTTTCCTTTCACAAATACTTTTCTTAACATCTGCCTATAGGTTTTCAATTGGATTGAGGTCTGGACTTTGAGCTGGCCAAGAAAGTTTGCGCAAGCCATTTTCTGTGTGAAATTTTTTCGCAACTTGTGATGTGTATAGACGAGCGTTATCCTCCTAGAACTAATCATCACCATTTGGAAATACACGCCTTATGGTTCGCATGACAAACCTTTGAAGAATAGTAAAATGTGAGGTACTGGTTGCCAGTGTTGTCATGGGACATTGATGGGACACTAATGGGACATAGATGGGACAGATAGGACATTTGGAATATAGTGTGAGACAGGTTGAAACATATAGCTAAGACATATAGCTGGGACAACAAATCTCTGGGACATTAAAAATGTACATCACTGCTGGTTGCTATTCCAAATAATGGAACAATAGGTTCTACACCTTGTCTCGAAAAGCATTCCCAAAACATTCGACTTGGGCTATGCTTTACTGTTGCAGAAACACAAGAAATGTTGTATTTTTTACTAGGTTCTCGCTAAACTCTACTGCATCGAGATTGTTGAAATTGAGAAAAGGTCGACTCATCACTCCATAGAACTTTCGACAAATCATCCTTTGTCCAACTTTGATGTTCTAAGCACCATGCAAGATATGCCTTCATATTTACTGATGAGATTAGAGGCTTGCGTCGAGTAATACGATTATTTAATCCAACTGCACGAAGTGCACGGCCAATAGTGCGAGTTAAAATAACTTGGCCAGTCTTTTTATTTCAGAATTGTTGAATTTCTAGAGTACATAAGTGACGGTTCTTTCCATTATTATTGGTTACAAATTTCTTAAGCTGGTTTGTTGTAAAGGTTCAAGAAGGGATGGTCGGCCGGAGCGAGGCCTCGAATTAGTTGTTCCAGTGTCATCCATTCTTTTCAAAGTGTCAAATACTGTTGACACACTATATCCGACTGTCGTGGCAATAGTTCGGTAATTATCACCGCGTTGACGGTAAAAAAATATAGCGCCGCGTTATTCTGCAGTTAATTCTTTAAACATTATTTAGGTATTTTTGGGATTAAAGTTTATTTTGATTCAAAATCAAAATAAACAAACCGGACACGCATTTATTATGTTTGATTCATGTGAATAAGGTCTGAAACATCATATGACTGCAGTATTATTAAGTCACATAATGTTAACGGCATGAAATCACACCTATAAAATAGTGTTCAGAGACTTTTGGCGGTCCTCTGTATATTAAGAAAAATGTGAAAAGAATGAGAAATTTGTTAAGCAATATAATTTTTAGTATAATGATCAGCATAAGTATATATAAGCAATTATTGACATAATATTAATTGAATGAGGGTTTTTATATGAGGATATTAAATTTTTGATTAAATATAATAATAGGTTTTCCTTAGAAAATCTATTGAACTATTCTTCACAAATATGGCTAAGTAAATGTAATCAAGTTGTTGTAAAATTCATAGAAATATTAACTTGCAATAATTTTAATACAGATTTTTTAAATGTTGAAAAAATTTATAAAAGAGTAATGATTGTTGATTTAATATATAAATCTAGGCATAAAAAATACATATCTAAAATAAATCTTTTAGCATCCGCTATTAAATATTTAATTACATGATCAAAAACTATTATTAATATTAACAATCATATTATATGCTCAGAATATTATTTTCATTTTCAAAGCTAGCTAGACGAACTATCTAGAAGAGAAGAACCTCTACCCAAAGGACTTTTATTTATAGCTTTTGATAATAAACAGAGATGTTAACGAAATTATCTTAACTGAGAAATTAATATAGTGATATTTTATATTGTTACTAGCTTTATTGTCTTTAATATGAAACTTTAAAATCATATTCAGTATACTAATACACTTTAGATATCTAATTCTTATAGTAAATTACAGTATGAAAATCTTTTTGAGATTACATTTGAAATGCAAGAAGTAATAAATTAAGAATTATACATTTATCTTTCTGAAATTCTGGAGTTGTTATTTAGAAAAAAATTATCAACAACTAATGTTATTGATTTTCTTGTAGATAATTTAAGATCGAATAATTACTGTGACAAACAATGCTTTAACTGCGGAGAGTAAAACAGTGATAATTGAAAGCAAAATTATCTTAAGTGCAAAACTTATCTGCTTACATTAACAGAATTACCTAAATAATATATTTCTAAGTTAGATAAAGGTAACACAGACAAATCAATTATCTATAAACTATATTGCATTGAAAAAGAAACTACAATACTTACTGCATTAAGAATTAGTATTACTCAAAAATCGTCTGCAGATTAAGAAGTTAATATCCCAGAAATATTTGTTCCTGATTTTCTTAATATTAATCCAAATTCAATAGCAAAAGTTGAAAAGTTCTTTTCTATATTGAAAAGATTACAGGAATTGAAGATGAAATACGTAGATAAGTGACTGTTATTTGTGATGGTATTCTGTATCATTATATATAAAATCAAAGAAAAGTATCCTTGACTGATTCTTATTTCTGAATAACTACATGAAGAGATGAATATGCTTCAGACATATGTAGAATTAAATTGGTAAGCTTTTGCATTACATTTATTACATTTATTACATTTACTAGTTTAACATATATTTATATAACTTTTTTGATTATTTCTACATTTAAAGGGATATTGATATCAAATAATTTGTAATATGCTAAGAATATAAAACTGAAAATCAGCTTGTTTAATTTAAGAAATATTATAATCATCATAAGTCTTAGATTCAGTCTGTAACATTTATCAACAAGTGATAACTATGAAACTTATATGATCATATATTAAGAACTATTCTAATCTATCAGTAAAAGGATACTTGACCTGAGTAAAAGATCAAACTGATCACTTTATCAAATCAAATTTAAGCAGGTAATATTAATTTATTTTGTTAAAAATTTAATAGATTTACTACTAATTATTACTAAATTTCATTTAATAGATATTCAGCTATCTTCAAACCATTATCAATTATAAAATAGCTATTAGAATAAACAATCTATTGTTAAAAAAATTGCAAAAAAAGTCTTTTTACTAGTATAGTTAGCACAATATCATCCAATATACTATCTAATAGAAGTTGCAGATGAAGTACAACTGATGCAGCTTGATTAAATCACATGGGATACTGTAAAATTATGTGATTTCTTAGTTGAGACTCTTCAATCAGTATCAAGAACTAGATGCAATTTTAGAAGAAGTGAATAAGATTCTAAAAATATTGATATCTCTAATTTCACAGATATGCTATTAGAAAATAGCTGTGCGAAATTGTAAAAAATTCCTTCAAGTAATTTATCATATTTGAGTTTACTAACTTAAATTTATAATTATTTATTATATGATTAAACATTTAGTTATAGAACAACTTTTTCAAGACAATTAAATATAATGATCTTTAAACAAATGATTCAAGATTCTGACTAGAATCAATTACAGAATGTCAAAGATTTAGAGATCATTTAAGAAAAGATAATTTCGTTAATCTTATGAAATTAAGAAATACCTATAAAAGCTTAGAAGAAGAATATGAATTAAATGAATAATTGATACATTTTACTAGTTTAGCAAAGTAAGTTTGAAAAGAATATGTTACTAAAGTCTTTTATAACAGTAGTTTAGATTCTTTTTTAGGCTAATTCTGATTATAAAATAAGAAGAAATAGCATAGAAAGCTGAAGCAAATATGATTAGAGTAGAAATAATTTGCAAGATTGAAGTTTTTCTCAAACAGATGAGTGAAAGTATTTAAAAAAGTATCTTAGAATAAAGTTAAAAAGGTATAATGAATTATTAATCATATTGAAAGAGATAAGATCTTTATTTAATTCAGATAATAATGATAATGATTATTCTAATAATACAGAAATATAAAAGAACAAAGTTGATCTAATCATATAAGCATTTTATAAGAAATAGTATATATTACATATTTAAAATTAAATTAAATATGAAATAAATAAATATTTTACTGCTTTTTATAATTTCAAATTTTTTTTTAATATAAATAGTAATTAGCATATAAAAATATAAAAAAAATTATTATTTTCTTAGAAGTTTACTATTTTTTCTATACTAGATTAATATAAAATTTAAAATCTTGCAGTTTATTATTATAAATATATATGCATATTATAGAACAAATTTTAGAAATATCAAGAATTTTATGATTAGCATTTTTATACTATAAAAAGAATGATCGATATATTACATTTTTGGTAAAATCACTGACTGTATTAGTTTCTATACATAATATTTATCAGATTATTTCAGAAAATAAATATATTATATGAATGTTTATTATTTGTTTTTAAAATATCAGAATGATTATTTTTTTTAAATCAATTTTTTATTATCTTAAAAAAGTCTGAATACTTTAGAATAGTTTTATTTAAAATATTAGGATAGGCATTTTTTTTGTTCAAATTTCTTTTTTTTTTTGTTTTTTAATTTATTTATTAACTTTCTTTTTTTCTAACTTAAAAATAAAATTTTAGTATTATTTATTTAAAATATAAAGTAGAAATTTAGACCTAATATTAATCTATTTTCTTTTATTTTAATCCAAAAAGTAGATTCAAGATGTTTTATTTAAAAATGTCTTAGATATTCTACTTAAAAATAATTTAAAATAAGTCTTAATTAGATTTTATTTTTTATTAATTATTTTTTTTTCTTTTTCTTTTATAAAGAATATAAGTGATCATTATTATTAAATTTAAATTTGTTATAATTTTATTATTATATTATATTTTTAAAAAAAAGAGAAAAGGAATAACATAATTTTAGAATTAAATAATTCTTATATATTTTAATTAGAATAGTATACTTATTATATATAGCATAATTACATTTATATAATTTACTTAGGTAAAAAGATAAATTTTAATATTAATAATATTTTTTTTAATTTTTTTATTATTAAAAGATAAAAGCTAGAATCACTATTTTTTTATTAATTATTTTTTAACTTTTTTTTTAATCTTTAGCTCTATTTTCATTTTTTTCTTTTAACTTGAAATTTGTAACTTTTATTTATTTTTTATTTTAATAACTTAAATAATTTATTAATTATTTTTTTATTTTTTAGTTAAAAATTTGATAAAAATAGTTTATTCGAAGGATACTTGTAATTATGTAAAATGTTTAAAATAAGGATAATTTTAAGTGAACTATTTTATTATAAAAAAAATGAGTATTTAATTTATCTAAAATTTTTTTTATTAAAAATATTTTCTATCTTTTTTTAGAATTTAATTTGTATTTAGATCACAAGTATAACTTATTTTGAAGGTAATCTTTAAAGTTTTTTTTTTTATTTTTTTTTTTATTAAAAAGTTTTCTTATATTTTTTTTCTTTGAGATTTAAATCAGATTATTGAAAACAATTATCTTCTGAATTAAACTAAAATACTAGTTAATCCTTTATTAAGATTTTCTTTCTTTACATGGATTTTTTAATGAATAATTCTTATTATTATTATAAATTATTTATACTATATATAGTAATTTAACTATTTGACATATTTATAATTAAAAAATAAATAAATAATATATTAAGTCTTATTATATATAGATTATCTTAAATTTTTGCTAGATATATTTTCTAATTTGCTAATCATATAACAAATAAAATTGTATAATATCATTTCATTTAAAAAATTAAATTTCAAGAAATTTTTGATTATTTTATGAAAATTCAATTTTTTATATATAATTGAGAATAAGTAATTTAATCAGATTTTCATATGAAAATATTTTTTTCAAAGCAACTTTTTTTTCTAAGCTCAAGTTTATAATATCTTTTATTATTAAAATTTCAGATATTGAAAAATATACTACAGAAGATTTTATTGAAATTATAAGTAAAAATGATATAAACTAAATTACTTTTTTATTAAATCTAATAAAAAAAATATATATCAAAAATAGAGCAAAGATAATGATGAACTAGAAAGTGAAAAACTTGTATTTTCTTTACTTTTAACTTACAAGTTTCAAGAGTTGTATATACAACTATTTCTATAGAATATCCAGATACATCACCAGAAGAAGTTGCAACTATATATAATATAACTGAATGGAAAAATTATAAAGATGCATTCATTGATGTAAGTATATATTATTTCATAATTTTAATAATAAAATATAAATTTTGATTATTAAAAATTTTATTATAATTTAAGATTTAGTATTCAATCAATAGTGCAGATGTCTTTTTTAGTATACAAATCTCGAAGTTATATATGTGCATTATACAGCACTCATCTAAGCATTGCCGTTAAAGCGGTCAAAAGTATTACACTTGTCAAATTAAAAAGGCGAGACATTTCTGCATAAAATTTAAGAACTCACCTTGAATTCTGGAGAATTGAAAGAATCTTCACAAGCTTAGATCTACCTTTCCTCCATCCTGAACTTAATATGGAACTCGACTTAACTTATGCTTAAATGACTTGTCAAACTCGAGATGCTACCGACGGTTTCGTGCAATCCATCCCAATATAAAGGATGACTATCTGAATTCTAATGATAGGAAAGGAATTAAAAGATATGTTAGAGCTTCTTCATCCCTTCTATCAGGTAGAGTTGATACTTTCGGATGAATCATCGCCTTCCTATGGGTATTTACGGTTAATCTACCAAGACCATTTTGCGCACCTATATCATCATATTATGACCAAAGGAATTAAAACAAAATTAGTAGATTACTGGACCTATATTTCGCAAACATCAACCTTTCCCGCTCTTCTTGATCTGTCAACAATACTCGAAACTTTCAACGAAGAGGATCGCAAAGTTAGTTGCGAATCAGTGAAGGTTTCTTATCACATGGATAATACGGAGATGTCTAAACTGAAATTCGTTAGAACTTTTTCGAATGTTGGCTCAAAAACAAAAATGAGGATAATGTATTAACAAACGAATTAACCACTTACCCTCAGATCCCAAATAGAGATCCATTGTTATGGTGGAAAGTCAATTCTTCCGCTTCCCAATACATTGCTTTAATGGCGGCAGATTATCATGCACTCCAAGTTGCGAGTATCCCATGCGAACGTGTTTACTCTATAGCGAAGTATACAATTAATCTTACAAAATTTGACTTTTTGAACAAACAATAATTTGTTTTGCAAAAAAAAAAATAAATAAAAAAAAAAATCAAAAAATAATTTTAACAATTCCCAACATAAAAAAGTGCTGAAACTTCATGAAATGTGCATTTATAGATTAGAAAAAGTCGATCGATCAAAAATCATTTTAGTTTTGGTTATTGGCTGAAAAAATTTTTTTTAATTCTCACGCAACATTGATTCCCACACAACTTTTTCTCCTATTGTAAACTTTTCTTGTTATTAAACTATGGGTAAAGTAGTACACCGTTCGTATGCTTCCAAAAAAAAGGCCCTTGAACGAATAAAAGCAAAAAGAAGAGAACGACAAAAAGAAATAAAGGAACCATTAAGTCGGCATGATAAAAATGGTAAGTTATGTCAGTGGTGGAGCTACTGAATGGACATGGCTTGTGCTTAAAGTTGACTGTAGACGCTCTCGCTTGGGTTCATCTTTCCTGTCTTAAAGGATACTGTAGACGTCATGGATGAAGTTGGTACAGCGATGAAGCTATATCACATAATTTACTTAACGAGTATGCATAGTTAACTCCTTCTCCCTTCTCTTTTGGCAGTTTGCATCTCACAACTAGAATGTCATATAGATTTGCAGAACGATGTGATAATGGAACAACAACTGCAGCTCCAATAGCAGCAAAAAGAGTTGCTACAGCAAAAATTACTCATCAATAATTTGAAATAGGTTGAGGTCTCCCAGGACTAACGTATACAAGTCCTGGAAAGGCAGAATATACGAATCCTGGGTAAGCTTTATGAATGTGAACTTTAGCATCGATAATGTATTGGTATCCCTAACTTCTTATTAAAATTATAGCAAGGGAAAGTAAGATTTCTCAGGAAAGTAACAGAAATCTTCGACAGCGTTTCATGCTGAAGGTCATATTAAAGACCTAAATAATTAATACTGTAATAAAAAATTATAATTAATGATATGATAAATTAATAAAATACATATTATTTAAGTTTTGTTAATTTCACTTCTGGCGAAATCACTTTGGTGATAAATAATTTACTAAATAATAAATTTATTAATTGTTAAATTCATATTTGATTTTAAAGTAATGTTAGAAGATTTTAAATCAGCTTGAATAATGCATTTATCAGTCCATATTTTTAGAGTACTTTCAAAAATCAGATGCATAAAAAAGGAGCATGCAGCGTTAGCTAGACACTGTTAAGTTTATTGTGAATAAAGTTGAATATATGAGACAGAACAATCCTTTTTATGAATGTAAAGAAAAAAGTGTTATATGTAGAAAGAAGCCAACAATTTAGCCGATTAATTTCATAGTCTTGAGCTTTCATAATGAATTTCAGATGGTCTCTTGAATTTTGCATGACTTTTATCATTTTATAGTTAACTGTGATAAAAATCTTCGTCAGTTGCATCATACTAAGGTATAAGATTAAAGAAGGATAAAGAGAGATATCTTTATTTCAGTATTTTTAAAGTGAATAATATCTCAAGTAATCATTAATATTTTGACTTTCTTAATGCAGAAGTCACGTATGATGTGTAGGCTAAAACAATGTTATTATTAAAGGTGAAAGAAGTTACACTCTAATAAGGATGAATAATTCAAATATTTTTTGACAAAACATCCAATCTAACAAGTTTTGAAATAGATGCTTTTTGATATTATAATAAGATATTTTAAGTAGGTGAAAAAACTTTGGTAGCATTATAGGAGTTTAGTTGCAGAGCAGTTAAAGTGATATAGTTGTAAGCAAGACAACTACTTAATTATTATAGAAGTTATTGAAATATGCTTTGACTTTAATTATCATAATGTCAAAGTAATTGTATAAGATAACATCGAATAAACAAGCCTAATACATGTAATTGTTGATTTGAATAAAAGATTGAAATATTAGTGAAAGAATCATAAGAGATTTAAAGTGGGTAAATTGAAAGATAACAATTGTTGAATCATTGAAAACTTTAACAGTATTCTATAGAAGTGCAACTAAAAAAGCAATAAAAATAGCTGTGATTTTAGGTAATAAAGAAGAAGGAAATACAGTAGTGATTAGTGCAGTAAAGGATTTTATAGGTGAATTAGGTGAGTTTGCAACTACATTATACTTATTCGTAGAGAGAAAAGGTCAATATATTGAATTATTAGAATAGAATTTTAAATAGTTAAATAAATGAAAGAAGATGAGATATTTAATAATTATATATTATAAGAGGGAAGAATATATTTATCAATTAGATTAGAAAATATCAGAAAATAAAAGTCAAGAAATCATTAAAAAATCTGAATTAAATATAAAAAAAATTAGTTAAAATAAGGATTCTATAAAAAAGTATGCTATGTTTAGTATCATAGTATTTATCTTGAAAATTATTGAAATAAAAACATAAAGTTGAATTAAAAGTGTAAAATAATATAAAGCTTGATTAAAATTTATCGTATAACCCTTATCTTGATGGAAGAAGAATGATTACATATTCTGAATACTGTGTAGTGACAGGGATCAATAAGTGATAAATAATATTATAAATATATATTGTTACTATTTAATTAAGTGACTCTACTTAAAACAAAAGATCTGTCATTTGTATTCTAAATGATAATGAAATTTTTTGAATTAAAAGAAATTTAAATAAGATGTTAGAAGTATCCATAATAAAATTTGTATTTAAAAAAAGTAAATATCAATTATTATTCAAAAAGAAGCATTATTCCATTATAGTAAACTATGTAAAAATTCTATAAAGTATTTTTCTACATTTGTAATTGTATAAAGATTACTATACATAAACTTATAGTTTTTATGATAGTTAATCAATTGTTTTATAAAGAGTATAAAGTATTTCCTTAGATTATACTAATAATTTCTATTCATGTTTAAAATCAAACATAATTTTTTATTAATATAGTGATGTATATTAGATGATATTATTAAGAATATATTAAAAACTTTAGAGTATATAATAACGATGTGAGTCAGTTATCATTCTTAGTAATATTAGTAAATGACTAATAGACTAAAAAACTTTTGTATAACCATTCTTTGAGCTGAAGTTGTATAGTCTTGATGTAGAATGAGATTTCAAGAATGTTTATTATATTGATTATTTGAAGGATTATTATGTTAAAATTTTGTAAAAGCTATTAGTGTAAAGGAACAAAATTGTAAAAGTAAAAAAATATGTAAAGATTTGATATGACAAATTTAATTTTTTTTATAGGAAGTTTAAATAGGTGATCACTATTTATTTATATTGAGAAACTGATAGCAGTGTGAGTTATTATCTATACTCCATTTGAGAAATAATAACTGTATTGAAAATATAAATTAACTGTGAGTCAATCAATCTTTGTTTTTCATGATAGTAACTACATTTTTTATTTTTGTATAAAATTGATTATAGATAAAGATATATTAAAATATAAAAAAATCCAGATATTTAGATATTATATGCTATCTTTAAGGTCATGTTATTTAAGTTCTCAATTGACATTATTATTTTGAATAATAAAAGGATCTGATTGGTAACAGTTAATTAATAGCTCAGATTTGAACTAATTGACTTAAATATCATTAAAGTCATAAAAACTATTAGTAATTTTTATAATATTTGACAAGTTTTGATAAAACCTGGTGAGCTAAAGTGTATCATCTATATAAACTAAGGCTGAAATTTTTTGTTATATAATATTAGTTTGCTGAATGTGAATGTTTAATTTCCATTAAGCATTTATAATATAACTAAATAAAAATTCGTTAATTTTACATAAGAAAAAGTCATAATAAATATACTATAAGAGAGGCAATATTACTTCTCTTTAATAATATCAGAATATATTAAGTATGTATTAGCAGTGTTATCATGGGATATTGATGGGATACTGATGGGACAGATAGGACATTTGGGATATAGTGTGGGACAGGTTGGGATATATAGCTAGGACAACAAATCTCTGGGACATTAAAAATGTACATCACTGTGTATTAGTATTTCTATAAGAAATAAAAATGATTATAGTATGAAAAAAATTCTAAGGATAATTTGAATAAAAACATAAGAGATTTGTAGTCTCTTTAAGGTTTTTGTTAAAGTAAAAATATTAACTTGATCATATATTTTTAATATATCTTAATAGAAAACTTAAAGATCAGAGTTATTATGAGATTTAATATTATTAATTATTTGAATAAGATCAAATATTGATCTAAAAGGAAAATCTGTAAAATTATAACTTCTTAAAATATTATGTTAAATAAATATCATAGCTAGCCTAGCATTTAATAGTTTAACAAAGTCTTTTTTGAATACTTGAGCAAAATAATCAGCCTTGTATTATTTAAATCAAATTTTCATGATTTTAATTTAGAAATCAGATTTATATAAGTTATATTTTAATGTGAGAAGAAAAAAAAGAAATGTAAATATTTATAAATTATATATCAAAAGCATTTTTTAGCCTTAGATCTAAGATGTTTGAGTATTTCATTAAAGATTTTTGAAGGACTAAAAGCTTTGTTATTAGGTAGTTAGTTAATAAAGTGATATTATTTATTAGATATATGTGACTTTTAATCACAAAATAAAATTTCATAAAAATCATAAAAAGTTATATGATAAAAAAATAAGTAATACTTTAATAAAGCATCAATAATTTTAATAAGTTCTAGTATTTATAGCAAACCTTACATGTGAATATTTTTATGGTTATAAAAAAAAAAACCTTTGGTATTAAAAGCAAATTATAAAAAAAAGGTTAGAATTGTATCATAATAGGAGAAATTGGAATTCTCAATATTTTATTGATAAAAAGAAAATAAAAAAGATAATAAGAAATAATAATATAAGAAAAAAAAATAATAAGAGAAATATATAAAATTAAAAAATAGTATAGCATTATCTTTTATAAAAGAAGTTTTCTATATAACTATTACTTTTCTAATTTATAAAAGGAATAAAGTTTTTAAAATTAAAAAACTTAATATTCTACTATATTAATGTCATCAATTGTCTTCAAATAGCATCTTGTAAAATATTCTATACTTTATCACATATTTGTAGATTTATTAAAATTAATACTCAGTTATATTATTTTCTTTTTATAATTTCTATTTTAACAGAAATTTCTAACATATAATTGAGAAAGTTCTAGTATTTATTAGATTTAAATTGTTTAATTTAGATCAATATCAGAAAATAAATATTCAAAATTTGTTTGCTTTCTAAATTTTTAAAAAGAAAATATATATGAATTAAGTATTGATAATTAAAATATTTCTATATATTTCATCTTATCAAAATCTTTATGAAAAGAAATTAGCATAATAATGCAAAATAACAGAAAAAATATGTCTTTAGATTTTAGAAGATCACTTAGAAATACACTACCTGAAAATAAGTTTGTGCGGTTTTGAAAAAATAGTAAATAAATTTGTGTAGTTTTGAAAAAATAGTTTATTATCATTTTTTTTTTAATAAAATATTAATATCTAGTTGGCCAACCATTATTAGCAATACATGCTTAGATTCTTTGAGGCATACTATCAATTAATTTTAGGTAAGTTTCTTGCGAAATTTTTTTCCATTCTTCTTTTAGTTGCATTTCTAAATCTGCAAGTTTTTTAGGCAGATCTGAATGGTTATGCAATAAACGTTCAAGATGATCCCAAAGATGCTCAATGGGATTCAAATCTGGAGATTGAGCAGGCCAGTTAATTAAC